>JAAVTG010000742.1:0-27128 GCA_011947345.1 Phytophthora quininea
CGGTTTGCTCAGTTTTGCTCGGTTTGCTGGCGCAGTCGCCCTTGCTTTGCTCGCTTGTTTGCCGTCCGCTTCGCCCCGCTCTTTGCCTGCCTCGTCGCAGCGTGCTGCAGTCCGCTCGTGGGTCCGCCACCAGCTCAATGCTTCGATGGTCCGCTGCGTCATTTCTCTTTCGCCGAGCGCTGCAGCAGCATGCGTCCCGTCGTACTCCACGTTGCCACCCTCTCTCTCTCGACGGGACGGAAGCTGACAACTTCTCGTGCAGCCTGGCACAACTCACAAACCCGTTGTGTTACGAGTTGCGATGTTGCTGTCGCGATAGCGCCCGGTGGGTGGAGCGATACCCACTCACCCAACGTTTCTGCTCTGCTCTCATGCGTTGCCGATAATTCCTTCGTGCAGCCCTGGCCTCAATGTCGATTGTTACTTTGGACACGACCGCACGGTAGCAGCCAAGCAGCCAAGCTATGGACCGACTGGCAGCAATACATGGGCAGCAATGCGGAAGAGAGGGGACGGAGGGGGATCGAAATGGAGACGCGCGTCGAGCCACGGTTTGGGATCAACAAGAAGCCGTCACCAAGCGTCACTGCACCAGGACATTGAGACCGTGTCTTCAGGCGTGGGTGGCGTGACAGCAGAGCTATGGGGCTATGGGTTGATAAGACGCCTGCAAGGCAGTGAGCGAGCGAGCAAGTAGTTTGCAGGGTGGCGAGAGCGGTCGATGCGTTGCGTTTTGGGACACGTGACGCACGGTGGGGCTAACAGGGATGCGCTTGGTAATGTGGCCACTGGGGCGCGTGCGGTTGCTGTGGGCGCCGATCTGAGGCGGTGAGGAAATTTGAGAAGTGTCGACTTTACAGAGCCCTATAGCTCAGTGGTAGAGCACCCTTAGTAAGCGGAAGGTCGGTAGTTCAATCCTGCCTGGGGGCACTCACTTTCCTGGCTTCCTTCCGAGTCGTCGTCGTCTCGAAGGTTGGCTTGGCGTGCTATCCCGGCACCCTTTGCTCGGTTTGCTCGGTTTTGCTCGGTTTTGCTCGGTTTGCTGGCGCAGTCGCCCGCTTGCTTGCTCGCTTGTTTGCCGTCCGCTTCGCCCCGCTCTTTGCCTGCCTCGTCGCAGCGTGCTGCAGTCCGCTCGTGGGGTCCCGCCACCAGCTCCAATGCGATGGTCCGCTGCGTCATTTCTCTTTCGCCGAGCGCTGCAGCATATCCCGTCGTACTCCACGTTGCCACCCTCGTCTCTCGACGGGACACGGCAGAAGCTGACAACTTCTCGTGCAGCCTGGCACAACTCACAAACCCGTTGTGTTACGAGTTGCGATGTTGCTGTCGCGACAGCGCCCGGTGGGTGGAGCGATACCCACTCACCCAACGTTTCTGCTCTGCTCTCATGCGTTGCCGATAATTCCTTCGTGCAGCCCTGGCCTCAATGTCGATTGTTACTTTGGACGACCGCACGGTAGCAGCCAAGCAGCCAAGCTATGGACCGACTGGCAGCAATACATGGGCAGCAATGCGGAAGAGGGGACGGAGGATCGAAATGGAGACGCGCGCGTCGAGCCACGGTTTGGGATCTCAACGAAGCCGTCACAAGCCGTCACCAAGCCGCAGGACATTGAGACCGTGTCTTCAGGCGTGGGTGGCGTGACAGCAGAGCTATGGGGCTATGGGTTGATAAGACGCCTCTGCTGGAAGGCAGTGAGCGAGCGAGCAAGTAGTTTGCGCGGGTGGCGAGAGCGGTCGATGCGTTGCGTTTTGGGACACGTGACGCACGGTGGGGCTAGCTTGGGATGTGCGCTTGGTAATGTGGCCACTGGGGAGCGCGTGCGGTTGCTGTGGGCGCCGATCTGAGGCGGTGAGGAAATTTGAGAAGTGTCGACTTTACAGAGCCCTATAGCTCAGTGGTAGAGCACCCGCTTAGTAAGCGGAAGGTCGGTAGTTCAATCCTGCCTGGGGGCACTCACTTTCCTGGCTTCCTTCCGAGTCGTCAATCGTCTCGAAGGTTGGCTTGGCGTGCTATCCCGGCACCCTTTGCTTTGTTTGCTCGGTTTTGCTCGGTTTTGCGCGGTTTTGCTCGGTTTTGCTCGGTTTGCTGGCGCAGTCGCCCGCTTGCTTTGCTCGCTTGTTTGCCGTCCGCTTCGCCCCGCTCTTTGCCTGCCTCGTCGCAGCGTGCTGCAGTCCGCTCGTGGGGTCCGCCACCAGCTCCAATGCTTCGATGGTCCGCTGCGTCATTTCTCTTTCGCCGAGCGCTGCAGCATATGCGTCCCGTCGTACTCCACGTTGCCACCCTCTCGTCTCTCGACGGGACACGGCAGAGGCAGACAACTTCTCGTGCAGCCTGGCACAACTCACAAACCCGTTGTGTTACGAGTTGCGATGTTGCTGTCGCGACAGCGCCCGGTGGGTGGAGCGATACCCACTCACCCAACGTTTCTGCTCTGCTCTCATGCGTTGCCGATAATTCCTTCGTGCAGCCCTGGCCTCAATGTCGATTGTTACTTTGGACACGACCGCACGGTAGCAGCCAAGCAGCCAAGCTATGGACCGACTGGCAGCAATACATGGGCAGCAATGCGGAAGAGAGGGGACGGAGGGGATCGAAATGGAGACGCGCGCGTCGAGCCACGGTTTGGGATCTCAACGAAGCCGTCGCCAAGCCGTCACCAAGCCGCAGGACATTGAGACCGTGTCTTCAGGCGTGGGTGGCGTGACAGCAGAGCTATGGGGCTATGGGTTGATAAGACGCCTCTGCTGGAAGGCAGTGAGCGAGCGAGCAAGTAGTTTGCGCGGGTGGCGAGAGCGGTCGATGCGTTGCGTTTTGGGACACGTGACGCACGGTGGGGCTAGCTTGGGATGTGCGCTTGGTAATGTGGCCACTGGGGAGCGCGTGCGGTTGCTGTGGGCGCCGATCTGAGGCGGTGAGGAAATTTGAGAAGTGTCGACTTTACAGAGCCCCTATAGCTCAGTGGTAGAGCACCCGCTTAGTAAGCGGAAGGTCGGTAGTTCAATCCTGCCTGGGGGCACTCACTTTCCTGGCTTCCTTCCGAGTCGTCAATCGTCTCGAAGGTTGGCTTGGCGTGCTATCCCGGCACCCTTTGCTCGGTTTTGCTCGGTTTTGCTCGGTTTTGCTCGGTTTGCTGGCGCAGTCGCCCGCTTGCTTTGCTCGCTTGTTTGCCGTCCGCTTCGCCCCGCTCTTTGCCTGCCTCGTCGCAGCGTGCTGCAGTCCGCTCGTGGGGTCCGCCACCAGCTCCAATGCTTCGATGGTCCGCTGCGTCATTTCTCTTTCGCCGAGCGCTGCAGCATATGCGTCCCGTCGTACTCCACGTTGCCACCCTCTCGTCTCTCGACGGGACACGGCAGAGGCTGACAACTTCTCGTGCAGCCTGGCACAACTCACAAACCCGTTGTGTTACGAGTTGCGATGTTGCTGTCGCGACAGCGCCCGGTGGGTGGAGCGATACCCACTCACCCAACGTTTCTGCTCTGCTCTCATGCGTTGCCGATAATTCCTTCGTGCAGCCCTGGCCTCAATGTCGATTGTTACTTTGGACACGACCGCACGGTAGCAGCCAAGCAGCCAAGCTATGGACCGACTGGCAGCAATACATGGGCAGCAATGCGGAAGAGAGGGGACGGAGGGGGATCGAAATGGAGACGCGCGTCGAGCCACGGTTTGGGATCTCAACGAAGCCGTCACCAAGCCGTCACCAAGCCGCAGGACATTGAGACCGTGTCTTCAGGCGTAGGTGGCGTGACAGCAGAGCTATGGCTATGGGTTGATAAGACGCCTCTGCTGGAAGGCAGTGAGCGAGCGAGCAAGTAGTTTGCGCGGGTGGCGAGAGCGGTCGATGCGTTGCGTTTTGGGACACGTGACGCACGGTGGGGCTAACTTAGGATGTGCGCTTGGTAATGTGGCCACTGGGGAGCGCGTGCGGTTGCTGTGGGCGCCGATCTGAGGCGGTGAGGAAATTTGAGAAGTGTCGACTTTACAGAGCCCCTATAGCTCAGTGGTAGAGCACCCGCTTAGTAAGCGGAAGGTCGGTAGTTCAATCCTGCCTGGGGGCACTCACTTTCCTGGCTTCCTTCCGAGTCGTCAATCGTCTCGAAGGTTGGCTTGGCGTGCTATCCCGGCACCCTTTGCTCGGTTTTGCTCGGTTTTGCTCGGTTTTGCTCGGTTTGCTGGCGCAGTCGCCCGCTTGCTTTGCTCGCTTGTTTGCCGTCCGCTTCGCCCCGCTCTTTGCCTGCCTCGTCGCAGCGTGCTGCAGTCCGCTCGTGGGGTCCGCCACCAGCTCCAATGCTTCGATGGTCCGCTGCGTCATTTCTCTTTCGCCGAGCGCTGCAGCATATGCGTCCCGTCGTACTCCACGTTGCCACCCTCTCGTCTCTCGACGGGACACGGCAGAGGCTGACAACTTCTCGTGCAGCCTGGCACAACTCACAAACCCGTTGTGTTACGAGTTGCGATGTTGCTGTCGCGACAGCGCCCGGTGGGTGGAGCGATACCCACTCACCCAACGTTTCTGCTCTGCTCTCATGCGTTGCCGATAATTCCTTCGTGCAGCCCTGGCCTCAATGTCGATTGTTACTTTGGACACGACCGCACGGTAGCAGCCAAGCAGCCAAGCTATGGACCGACTGGCAGCAATACATGGGCAGCAATGCGGAAGAGAGGGGACGGAGGGGGATCGAAATGGAGACGCGCGTCGAGCCACGGTTTGGGATCTCAACGAAGCCGTCACCAAGCCGTCACCAAGCCGCAGGACATTGAGACCGTGTCTTCAGGCGTGGGTGGCGTGACAGCAGAGCTATGGGGCTATGGGTTGATAAGACGCCTCTGCTGGAAGGCAGTGAGCGAGCGAGCAAGTAGTTTGCGCGGGTGGCGAGAGCGGTCGATGCGTTGCGTTTTGGGACACGTGACGCACGGTGGGGCTAGCGGGATGTGCGCTTGGTAATGTGGCCACTGGGGAGCGCGTGCGGTTGCTGTGGGCGCCGATCTGAGGCGGTGAGGAAATTTGAGAAGTGTCGACTTTACAGAGCCCCTATAGCTCAGTGGTAGAGCACCCGCTTAGTAAGCGGAAGGTCGGTAGTTCAATCCTGCCTGGGGGCACTCACTTTCCTGGCTTCCTTCCGAGTCGTCAATCGTCTCGAAGGTTGGCTTGGCGTGCTATCCCGGCACCCTTTGCTCGGTTTTGCTCGGTTTTGCTCGGTTTGCTCGGTTTTGCTCGGTTTGCTGGCGCAGTCGCCCGCTTGCTTTGCTCGCTTGTTTGCCGTCCGCTTCGCCCCGCTCTTTGCCTGCCTCGTCGCAGCGTGCTGCAGTCCGCTCGTGGGGTCCGCCACCAGCTCCAATGCTTCGATGGTCCGCTGCGTCATTTCTCTTTCGCCGAGCGCTGCAGCATATGCGTCCCGTCGTACTCCACGTTGCCACCCTCTCGTCTCTCGACGGGACACGGCAGAGGCTGACAACTTCTCGTGCAGCCTGGCACAACTCACAAACCCGTTGTGTTACGAGTTGCGATGTTGCTGTCGCGACAGCGCCCGGTGGGTGGAGCGATACCCACTCACCCAACGTTTCTGCTCTGCTCTCATGCGTTGCCGATAATTCCTTCGTGCAGCCCTGGCCTCAATGTCGATTGTTACTTTGGACACGACCGCACGGTAGCAGCCAAGCAGCCAAGCTATGGACCGACTGGCAGCAATACATGGGCAGCAATGCGGAAGAGAGGGGACGGAGGGGGATCGAAATGGAGACGCGCGCGTCGAGCCACGGTTTGGGATCTCAACGAAGCCGTCACCAAGCCGTCACCAAGCCGCAGGACATTGAGACCGTGTCTTCAGGCGTGGGTGGCGTGACAGCAGAGCTATGGGGCTATGGGTTGATAAGACGCCTCTGCTGGAAGGCAGTGAGCGAGCGAGCAAGTAGTTTGCGCGGGTGGCGAGAGCGGTCGATGCGTTGCGTTTTGGGACACGTGACGCACGGTGGGGCTAGCTTGGGATGTGCGCTTGGTAATGTGGCCACTGGGGAGCGCGTGCGGTTGCTGTGGGCGCCGATCTGAGGCGGTGAGGAAATTTGAGAAGTGTCGACTTTACAGAGCCCCTATAGCTCAGTGGTAGAGCACCCGCTTAGTAAGCGGAAGGTCGGTAGTTCAATCCTGCCTGGGGGCACTCACTTTCCTGGCTTCCTTCCGAGTCGTCAATCGTCTCGAAGGTTGGCTTGGCGTGCTATCCCGGCACCCTTTGCTCGGTTTTGCTCGGTTTTGCTCGGTTTTGCTCGGTTTGCTGGCGCAGTCGCCCGCTTGCTTTGCTCGCTTGTTTGCCGTCCGCTTCGCCCCGCTCTTTGCCTGCCTCGTCGCAGCGTGCTGCAGTCCGCTCGTGGGGTCCGCCACCAGCTCCAATGCTTCGATGGTCCGCTGCGTCATTTCTCTTTCGCCGAGCGCTGCAGCATATGCGTCCCGTCGTACTCCACGTTGCCACCCTCTCGTCTCTCGACGGGACACGGCAGAGGCTGACAACTTCTCGTGCAGCCTGGCACAACTCACAAACCCGTTGTGTTACGAGTTGCGATGTTGCTGTCGCGACAGCGCCCGGTGGGTGGAGCGATACCCACTCACCCAACGTTTCTGCTCTGCTCTCATGCGTTGCCGATAATTCCTTCGTGCAGCCCTGGCCTCAATGTCGATTGTTACTTTGGACACGACCGCACGGTAGCAGCCAAGCAGCCAAGCTATGGACCGACTGGCAGCAATACATGGGCAGCAATGCGGAAGAGAGGGGACGGAGGAGGATCGAAATGGAGACGCGCGCGTCGAGCCACGGTTTGGGATCTCAACGAAGCCGTCACCAAGCCGTCACCAAGCCGCAGGACATTGAGACCGTGTCTTCAGGCGTGGGTGGCGTGACAGCAGAGCTATGGGGCTATGGGTTGATAAGACGCCTCTGCTGGAAGGCAGTGAGCGAGCGAGCAAGTAGTTTGCGCGGGTGGCGAGAGCGGTCGATGCGTTGCGTTTTGGGACACGTGACGCACGGTGGGGCTAGCGGGATGTGCGCTTGGTAATGTGGCCACTGGGGAGCGCGTGCGGTTGCTGTGGGCGCCGATCTGAGGCGGTGAGGAAATTTGAGAAGTGTCGACTTTACAGAGCCCCTATAGCTCAGTGGTAGAGCACCCGCTTAGTAAGCGGAAGGTCGGTAGTTCAATCCTGCCTGGGGGCACTCACTTTCCTGGCTTCCTTCCGAGTCGTCAATCGTCTCGAAGGTTGGCTTGGCGTGCTATCCCGGCACCCTTTGCTCGGTTTTGCTCGGTTTTGCTCGGTTTTGCTCGGTTTGCTGGCGCAGTCGCCCGCTTGCTTTGCTCGCTTGTTTGCCGTCCGCTTCGCCCCGCTCTTTGCCTGCCTCGTCGCAGCGTGCTGCAGTCCGCTCGTGGGGTCCGCCACCAGCTCCAATGCTTCGATGGTCCGCTGCGTCATTTCTCTTTCGCCGAGCGCTGCAGCATATGCGTCCCGTCGTACTCCACGTTGCCACCCTCTCGTCTCTCGACGGGACACGGCAGAGGCTGACAACTTCTCGTGCAGCCTGGCACAACTCACAAACCCGTTGTGTTACGAGTTGCGATGTTGCTGTCGCGACAGCGCCCGGTGGGTGGAGCGATACCCACTCACCCAACGTTTCTGCTCTGCTCTCATGCGTTGCCGATAATTCCTTCGTGCAGCCCTGGCCTCAATGTCGATTGTTACTTTGGACACGACCGCACGGTAGCAGCCAAGCAGCCAAGCTTATGGACCGACTGGCAGCAATACATGGGCAGCAATGCGGAAGAGAGGGGACGGAGGGGGATCGAAATGGAGACGCGCGCGTCGAGCCACGGTTTGGGATCTCAACGAAGCCGTCACCAAGCCGTCACCAAGCCGCAGGACATTGAGACCGTGTCTTCAGGCGTGGGTGGCGTGACAGCAGAGCTATGGGGCTATGGGTTGATAAGACGCCTCTGCTGGAAGGCAGTGAGCGAGCGAGCAAGTAGTTTGCGCGGGTGGCGAGAGCGGTCGATGCGTTGCGTTTTGGGACACGTGACGCACGGTGGGGCTAGCTTGGGATGTGCGCTTGGTAATGTGGCCACTGGGGAGCGCGTGCGGTTGCTGTGGGCGCCGATCTGAGGCGGTGAGGAAATTTGAGAAGTGTCGACTTTACAGAGCCCCTATAGCTCAGTGGTAGAGCACCCGCTTAGTAAGCGGAAGGTCGGTAGTTCAATCCTGCCTGGGGGCACTCACTTTCCTGGCTTCCTTCCGAGTCGTCAATCGTCTCGAAGGTTGGCTTGGCGTGCTATCCCGGCACCCTTTGCTCGGTTTGCTCGGTTTTGCGCGGTTTTGCGCGGTTTGCTCGGTTTTGCTCGGTTTGCTGGCGCAGTCGCCCGCTTGCTTTGCTCGCTTGTTTGCCGTCCGCTTCGCCCCGCTCTTTGCCTGCCTCGTCGCAGCGTGCTGCAGTCCGCTCGTGGGGTCCGCCACCAGCTCCAATGCTTCGATGGTCCGCTGCGTCATTTCTCTTTCGCCGAGCGCTGCAGCATATGCGTCCCGTCGTACTCCACGTTGCCACCCTCTCGTCTCTCGACGGGACACGGCAGAGGCTGACAACTTCTCGTGCAGCCTGGCACAACTCACAAACCCGTTGTGTTACGAGTTGCGATGTTGCTGTCGCGACAGCGCCCGGTGGGTGGAGCGATACCCACTCACCCAACGTTTCTGCTCTGCTCTCATGCGTTGCCGATAATTCCTTCGTGCAGCCCTGGCCTCAATGTCGATTGTTACTTTGGACACGACCGCACGGTAGCAGCCAAGCAGCCAAGCTATGGACCGACTGGCAGCAATACATGGGCAGCAATGCGGAAGAGAGGGGACGGAGGGGGATCGAAATGGAGACGCGCGTCGAGCCACGGTTTGGGATCTCAACGAAGCCGTCACCAAGCCGTCACCAAGCCGCAGGACATTGAGACCGTGTCTTCAGGCGTGGGTGGCGTGACAGCAGAGCTATGGGGCTATGGGTTGATAAGACGCCTCTGCTGGAAGGCAGTGAGCGAGCGAGCAAGTAGTTTGCGCGGGTGGCGAGAGCGGTCGATGCGTTGCGTTTTGGGACACGTGACGCACGGTGGGGCTAGCGGGATGTGCGCTTGGTAATGTGGCCACTGGGGAGCGCGTGCGGTTGCTGTGGGCGCCGATCTGAGGCGGTGAGGAAATTTGAGAAGTGTCGACTTTACAGAGCCCCTATAGCTCAGTGGTAGAGCACCCGCTTAGTAAGCGGAAGGTCGGTAGTTCAATCCTGCCTGGGGGCACTCACTTTCCTGGCTTCCTTCCGAGTCGTCAATCGTCTCGAAGGTTGGCTTGGCGTGCTATCCCGGCACCCTTTGCTCGGTTTTGCTCGGTTTTGCTCGGTTTTGCTCGGTTTGCTGGCGCAGTCGCCCGCTTGCTTTGCTCGCTTGTTTGCCGTCCGCTTCGCCCCGCTCTTTGCCTGCCTCGTCGCAGCGTGCTGCAGTCCGCTCGTGGGGTCCGCCACCAGCTCCAATGCTTCGATGGTCCGCTGCGTCATTTCTCTTTCGCCGAGCGCTGCAGCATATGCGTCCCGTCGTACTCCACGTTGCCACCCTCTCGTCTCTCGACGGGACACGGCAGAGGCTGACAACTTCTCGTGCAGCCTGGCACAACTCACAAACCCGTTGTGTTACGAGTTGCGATGTTGCTGTCGCGACAGCGCCCGGTGGGTGGAGCGATACCCACTCACCCAACGTTTCTGCTCTGCTCTCATGCGTTGCCGATAATTCCTTCGTGCAGCCCTGGCCTCAATGTCGATTGTTACTTTGGACACGACCGCACGGTAGCAGCCAAGCAGCTAAGCTATGGACCGACTGGCAGCAATACATGGGCAGCAATGCGGAAGAGAGGGGACGGAGGGGGATCGAAATGGAGACGCGCGCGTCGAGCCACGGTTTGGGATCTCAACGAAGCCGTCACCAAGCCGTCACCAAGCCGCAGGACATTGAGACCGTGTCTTCAGGCGTGGGTGGCGTGACAGCAGAGCTATGGGGCTATGGGTTGATAAGACGCCTCTGCTGGAAGGCAGTGAGCGAGCGAGCAAGTAGTTTGCGCGGGTGGCGAGAGCGGTCGATGCGTTGCGTTTTGGGACACGTGACGCACGGTGGGGCTAGCTTGGGATGTGCGCTTGGTAATGTGGCCACTGGGGAGCGCGTGCGGTTGCTGTGGGCGCCGATCTGAGGCGGTGAGGAAATTTGAGAAGTGTCGACTTTACAGAGCCCCTATAGCTCAGTGGTAGAGCACCCGCTTAGTAAGCGGAAGGTCGGTAGTTCAATCCTGCCTGGGGGCACTCACTTTCCTGGCTTCCTTCCGAGTCGTCAATCGTCTCGAAGGTTGGCTTGGCGTGCTATCCCGGCACCCTTTGCTCGGTTTTGCTCGGTTTGCTCGGTTTTGCTCGGTTTGCTGGCGCAGTCGCCCGCTTGCTTTGCTCGCTTGTTTGCCGTCCGCTTCGCCCCGCTCTTTGCCTGCCTCGTCGCAGCGTGCTGCAGTCCGCTCGTGGGGTCCGCCACCAGCTCCAATGCTTCGATGGTCCGCTGCGTCATTTCTCTTTCGCCGAGCGCTGCAGCATATGCGTCCCGTCGTACTCCACGTTGCCACCCTCTCGTCTCTCGACGGGACACGGCAGAGGCTGACAACTTCTCGTGCAGCCTGGCACAACTCACAAACCCGTTGTGTTACGAGTTGCGATGTTGCTGTCGCGACAGCGCCCGGTGGGTGGAGCGATACCCACTCACCCAACGTTTCTGCTCTGCTCTCATGCGTTGCCGATAATTCCTTCGTGCAGCCCTGGCCTCAATGTCGATTGTTACTTTGGACACGACCGCACGGTAGCAGCCAAGCAGCCAAGCTATGGACCGACTGGCAGCAATACATGGGCAGCAATGCGGAAGAGAGGGGACGGAGGGGGATCGAAATGGAGACGCGCGCGTCGAGCCACGGTTTGGGATCTCAACGAAGCCGTCACCAAGCCGTCACCAAGCCGCAGGACATTGAGACCGTGTCTTCAGGCGTGGGTGGCGTGACAGCAGAGCTATGGGGCTATGGGTTGATAAGACGCCTCTGCTGGAAGGCAGTGAGCGAGCGAGCAAGTAGTTTGCGCGGGTGGCGAGAGCGGTCGATGCGTTGCGTTTTGGGACACGTGACGCACGGTGGGGCTAGCTTGGGATGTGCGCTTGGTAATGTGGCCACTGGGGAGCGCGTGCGGTTGCTGTGGGCGCCGATCTGAGGCGGTGAGGAAATTTGAGAAGTGTCGACTTTACAGAGCCCCTATAGCTCAGTGGTAGAGCACCCGCTTAGTAAGCGGAAGGTCGGTAGTTCAATCCTGCCTGGGGGCACTCACTTTCCTGGCTTCCTTCCGAGTCGTCAATCGTCTCGAAGGTTGGCTTGGCGTGCTATCCCGGCACCCTTTGCTCGGTTTTGCTCGGTTTTGCTCGGTTTTGCTCGGTTTTGCTCGGTCGGTTTGCTGGCGCAGTCGCCCGCTTGCTTTGCTCGCTTGTTTGCCGTCCGCTTCGCCCCGCTCTTTGCCTGCCTCGTCGCAGCGTGCTGCAGTCCGCTCGTGGGGTCCGCCACCAGCTCCAATGCTTCGATGGTCCGCTGCGTCATTTCTCTTTCGCCGAGCGCTGCAGCATATGCGTCCCGTCGTACTCCACGTTGCCACCCTCTCGTCTCTCGACGGGACACGGCAGAGGCTGACAACTTCTCGTGCAGCCTGGCACAACTCACAAACCCGTTGTGTTACGAGTTGCGATGTTGCTGTCGCGACAGCGCCCGGTGGGTGGAGCGATACCCACTCACCCAACGTTTCTGCTCTGCTCTCATGCGTTGCCGATAATTCCTTCGTGCAGCCCTGGCCTCAATGTCGATTGTTACTTTGGACACGACCGCACGGTAGCAGCCAAGCAGCCAAGCTATGGACCGACTGGCAGCAATACATGGGCAGCAATGCGGAAGAGAGGGGACGGAGGGGGATCGAAATGGAGACGAGCGCGTCGAGCCACGGTTTGGGATCTCAACGAAGCAGTCACCAAGCCGTCACCAAGCCGCAGGACATTGAGACCGTGTCTTCAGGCGTGGGTGGCGTGACAGCAGAGCTATGGGGCTATGGGTTGATAAGACGCCTCTGCTGGAAGGCAGTGAGCGAGCGAGCAAGTAGTTTGCGCGGGTGGCGAGAGCGGTCGATGCGTTGCGTTTTGGGACACGTGACGCACGGTGGGGCTAGCGGGATGTGCGCTTGGTAATGTGGCCACTGGGGAGCGCGTGCGGTTGCTGTGGGCGCCGATCTGAGGCGGTGAGGAAATTTGAGAAGTGTCGACTTTACAGAGCCCCTATAGCTCAGTGGTAGAGCACCCGCTTAGTAAGCGGAAGGTCGGTAGTTCAATCCTGCCTGGGGCGCACTCACTTTCCTGGCTTCCTTCCGAGTCGTCAATCGTCTCGAAGGTTGGCTTGGCGTGCTATCCCGGCACCCTTTGCTCGGTTTTGCTCGGTTTTGCTCGGTTTTGCTCGGTTTGCTGGCGCAGTCGCCCGCTTGCTTTGCTCGCTTGTTTGCCGTCCGCTTCGCCCCGCTCTTTGCCTGCCTCGTCGCAGCGTGCTGCAGTCCGCTCGTGGGGTCCGCCACCAGCTCCAATGCTTCGATGGTCCGCTGCGTCATTTCTCTTTCGCCGAGCGCTGCAGCATATGCGTCCCGTCGTACTCCACGTTGCCACCCTCTCGTCTCTCGACGGGACACGGCAGAGGCTGACAACTTCTCGTGCAGCCTGGCACAACTCACAAACCCGTTGTGTTACGAGTTGCGATGTTGCTGTCGCGACAGCGCCCGGTGGGTGGAGCGATACCCACTCACCCAACGTTTCTGCTCTGCTCTCATGCGTTGCCGATAATTCCTTCGTGCAGCCCTGGCCTCAATGTCGATTGTTACTTTGGACACGACCGCACGGTAGCAGCCAAGCAGCCAAGCTATGGACCGACTGGCAGCAATACATGGGCAGCAATGCGGAAGAGAGGGGACGGAGGGGGATCGAAATGGAGACGCGCGCGTCGAGCCACGGTTTGGGATCTCAACGAAGCCGTCACCAAGCCGTCACCAAGCCGCAGGACATTGAGACCGTGTCTTCAGGCGTGGGTGGCGTGACAGCAGAGCTATGGGGCTATGGGTTGATAAGACGCCTCTGCTGGAAGGCAGTGAGCGAGCGAGCAAGTAGTTTGCGCGGGTGGCGAGAGCGGTCGATGCGTTGCGTTTTGGGACACGTGACGCACGGTGGGGCTAGCTTGGGATGTGCGCTTGGTAATGTGGCCACTGGGGAGCGCGTGCGGTTGCTGTGGGCGCCGATCTGAGGCGGTGAGGAAATTTGAGAAGTGTCGACTTTACAGAGCCCCTATAGCTCAGTGGTAGAGCACCCGCTTAGTAAGCGGAAGGTCGGTAGTTCAATCCTGCCTGGGGGCACTCACTTTCCTGGCTTCCTTCCGAGTCGTCAATCGTCTCGAAGGTTGGCTTGGCGTGCTATCCCGGCACCCTTTGCTCGGTTTTGCTCGGTTTGCTCGGTTTTGCTCGGTTTGCTGGCGCAGTCGCCCGCTTGCTTTGCTCGCTTGTTTGCCGTCCGCTTCGCCCCGCTCTTTGCCTGCCTCGTCGCAGCGTGCTGCAGTCCGCTCGTGGGGTCCGCCACCAGCTCCAATGCTTCGATGGTCCGCTGCGTCATTTCTCTTTCGCCGAGCGCTGCAGCATATGCGTCCCGTCGTACTCCACGTTGCCACCCTCTCGTCTCTCGACGGGACACGGCAGAGGCTGACAACTTCTCGTGCAGCCTGGCACAACTCACAAACCCGTTGTGTTACGAGTTGCGATGTTGCTGTCGCGACAGCGCCCGGTGGGTGGAGCGATACCCACTCACCCAACGTTTCTGCTCTGCTCTCATGCGTTGCCGATAATTCCTTCGTGCAGCCCTGGCCTCAATGTCGATTGTTACTTTGGACACGACCGCACGGTAGCAGCCAAGCAGCCAAGCTATGGACCGACTGGCAGCAATACATGGGCAGCAATGCGGAAGAGAGGGGACGGAGGGGGATCGAAATGGAGACGCGCGCGTCGAGCCACGGTTTGGGATCTCAACGAAGCCGTCACCAAGCCGTCACCAAGCCGCAGGACATTGAGACCGTGTCTTCAGGCGTGGGTGGCGTGACAGCAGAGCTATGGGGCTATGGGTTGATAAGACGCCTCTGCTGGAAGGCAGTGAGCGAGCGAGCAAGTAGTTTGCGCGGGTGGCGAGAGCGGTCGATGCGTTGCGTTTTGGGACACGTGACGCACGGTGGGGCTAGCTTGGGATGTGCGCTTGGTAATGTGGCCACTGGGGAGCGCGTGCGGTTGCTGTGGGCGCCGATCTGAGGCGGTGAGGAAATTTGAGAAGTGTCGACTTTACAGAGCCCCTATAGCTCAGTGGTAGAGCACCCGCTTAGTAAGCGGAAGGTCGGTAGTTCAATCCTGCCTGGGGGCACTCACTTTCCTGGCTTCCTTCCGAGTCGTCAATCGTCTCGAAGGTTGGCTTGGCGTGCTATCCCGGCACCCTTTGCTCGGTTTTGCTCGGTTTTGCTCGGTTTTGCTCGGTTTGCTGGCGCAGTCGCCCGCTTGCTTTGCTCGCTTGTTTGCCGTCCGCTTCGCCCCGCTCTTTGCCTGCCTCGTCGCAGCGTGCTGCAGTCCGCTCGTGGGGTCCGCCACCAGCTCCAATGCTTCGATGGTCCGCTGCGTCATTTCTCTTTCGCCGAGCGCTGCAGCATATGCGTCCCGTCGTACTCCACGTTGCCACCCTCTCGTCTCTCGACGGGACACGGCAGAGGCTGACAACTTCTCGTGCAGCCTGGCACAACTCACAAACCCGTTGTGTTACGAGTTGCGATGTTGCTGTCGCGACAGCGCCCGGTGGGTGGAGCGATACCCACTCACCCAACGTTTCTGCTCTGCTCTCATGCGTTGCCGATAATTCCTTCGTGCAGCCCTGGCCTCAATGTCGATTGTTACTTTGGACACGACCGCACGGTAGCAGCCAAGCAGCCAAGCTATGGACCGACTGGCAGCAATACATGGGCAGCAATGCGGAAGAGAGGGGACGGAGGGGGATCGAAATGGAGACGCGCGCGTCGAGCCACGGTTTGGGATCTCAACGAAGCCGTCACCAAGCCGTCACCAAGCCGCAGGACATTGAGACCGTGTCTTCAGGCGTGGGTGGCGTGACAGCAGAGCTATGGGGCTATGGGTTGATAAGACGCCTCTGCTGGAAGGCAGTGAGCGAGCGAGCAAGTAGTTTGCGCGGGTGGCGAGAGCGGTCGATGCGTTGCGTTTTGGGACACGTGACGCACGGTGGGGCTAGCGGGATGTGCGCTTGGTAATGTGGCCACTGGGGAGCGCGTGCGGTTGCTGTGGGCGCCGATCTGAGGCGGTGAGGAAATTTGAGAAGTGTCGACTTTACAGAGCCCCTATAGCTCAGTGGTAGAGCACCCGCTTAGTAAGCGGAAGGTCGGTAGTTCAATCCTGCCTGGGGGCACTCACTTTCCTGGCTTCCTTCCGAGTCGTCAATCGTCTCGAAGGTTGGCTTGGCGTGCTATCCCGGCACCCTTTGCTCGGTTTTGCTCGGTTTTGCTCGGTTTTGCTCGGTTTGCTGGCGCAGTCGCCCGCTTGCTTTGCTCGCTTGTTTGCCGTCCGCTTCGCCCCGCTCTTTGCCTGCCTCGTCGCAGCGTGCTGCAGTCCGCTCGTGGGGTCCGCCACCAGCTCCAATGCTTCGATGGTCCGCTGCGTCATTTCTCTTTCGCCGAGCGCTGCAGCATATGCGTCCCGTCGTACTCCACGTTGCCACCCTCTCGTCTCTCGACGGGACACGGCAGAGGCTGACAACTTCTCGTGCAGCCTGGCACAACTCACAAACCCGTTGTGTTACGAGTTGCGATGTTGCTGTCGCGACAGCGCCCGGTGGGTGGAGCGATACCCACTCACCCAACGTTTCTGCTCTGCTCTCATGCGTTGCCGATAATTCCTTCGTGCAGCCCTGGCCTCAATGTCGATTGTTACTTTGGACACGACCGCACGGTAGCAGCCAAGCAGCCAAGCTATGGACCGACTGGCAGCAATACATGGGCAGCAATGCGGAAGAGAGGGGACGGAGGGGGATCGAAATGGAGACGCGCGTCGAGCCACGGTTTGGGATCTCAACGAAGCCGTCACCAAGCCGTCACCAAGCCGCAGGACATTGAGACCGTGTCTTCAGGCGTGGGTGGCGTGACAGCAGAGCTATGGGGCTATGGGTTGATAAGACGCCTCTGCTGGAAGGCAGTGAGCGAGCGAGCAAGTAGTTTGCGCGGGTGGCGAGAGCGGTCGATGCGTTGCGTTTTGGGACACGTGACGCACGGTGGGGCTAGCTTGGGATGTGCGCTTGGTAATGTGGCCACTGGGGAGCGCGTGCGGTTGCTGTGGGCGCCGATCTGAGGCGGTGAGGAAATTTGAGAAGTGTCGACTTTACAGAGCCCCTATAGCTCAGTGGTAGAGCACCCGCTTAGTAAGCGGAAGGTCGGTAGTTCAATCCTGCCTGGGGGCACTCACTTTCCTGGCTTCCTTCCGAGTCGTCAATCGTCTCGAAGGTTGGCTTGGCGTGCTATCCCGGCACCCTTTGCTCGGTTTTGCTCGGTTTGCTCGGTTTTGCTCGGTTTGCTGGCGCAGTCGCCCGCTTGCTTTGCTCGCTTGTTTGCCGTCCGCTTCGCCCCGCTCTTTGCCTGCCTCGTCGCAGCGTGCTGCAGTCCGCTCGTGGGGTCCGCCACCAGCTCCAATGCTTCGATGGTCCGCTGCGTCATTTCTCTTTCGCCGAGCGCTGCAGCATATGCGTCCCGTCGTACTCCACGTTGCCACCCTCTCGTCTCTCGACGGGACACGGCAGAGGCTGACAACTTCTCGTGCAGCCTGGCACAACTCACAAACCCGTTGTGTTACGAGTTGCGATGTTGCTGTCGCGACAGCGCCCGGTGGGTGGAGCGATACCCACTCACCCAACGTTTCTGCTCTGCTCTCATGCGTTGCCGATAATTCCTTCGTGCAGCCCTGGCCTCAATGTCGATTGTTACTTTGGACACGACCGCACGGTAGCAGCCAAGCAGCCAAGCTATGGACCGACTGGCAGCAATACATGGGCAGCAATGCGGAAGAGAGGGGACGGAGGGGGATCGAAGACGCGCGCGTCGAGCCACGGTTTGGGATCTCAACGAAGCCGTCACCAAGCCGTCACCAAGCCGCAGGACATTGAGACCGTGTCTTCAGGCGTGGGTGGCGTGACAGCAGAGCTATGGGGCTATGGGTTGATAAGACGCCTCTGCTGGAAGGCAGTGAGCGAGCGAGCAAGTAGTTTGCGCGGGTGGCGAGAGCGGTCGATGCGTTGCGTTTTGGGACACGTGACGCACGGTGGGGCTAGCTTGGGATGTGCGCTTGGTAATGTGGCCACTGGGGAGCGCGTGCGGTTGCTGTGGGCGCCGATCTGAGGCGGTGAGGAAATTTGAGAAGTGTCGACTTTACAGAGCCCCTATAGCTCAGTGGTAGAGCACCCGCTTAGTAAGCGGAAGGTCGGTAGTTCAATCCTGCCTGGGGGCACTCACTTTCCTGGCTTCCTTCCGAGTCGTCAATCGTCTCGAAGGTTGGCTTGGCGTGCTATCCCGGCACCCTTTGCTCGGTTTTGCTCGGTTTTGCTCGGTTTTGCTCGGTTTGCTGGCGCAGTCGCCCGCTTGCTTTGCTCGCTTGTTTGCCGTCCGCTTCGCCCCGCTCTTTGCCTGCCTCGTCGCAGCGTGCTGCAGTCCGCTCGTGGGGTCCGCCACCAGCTCCAATGCTTCGATGGTCCGCTGCGTCATTTCTCTTTCGCCGAGCGCTGCAGCATATGCGTCCCGTCGTACTCCACGTTGCCACCCTCTCGTCTCTCGACGGGACACGGCAGAGGCTGACAACTTCTCGTGCAGCCTGGCACAACTCACAAACCCGTTGTGTTACGAGTTGCGATGTTGCTGTCGCGACAGCGCCCGGTGGGTGGAGCGATACCCACTCACCCAACGTTTCTGCTCTGCTCTCATGCGTTGCCGATAATTCCTTCGTGCAGCCCTGGCCTCAATGTCGATTGTTACTTTGGACACGACCGCACGGTAGCAGCCAAGCAGCCAAGCTATGGACCGACTGGCAGCAATACATGGGCAGCAATGCGGAAGAGAGGGGACGGAGGGGGATCGAAATGGAGACGCGCGCGTCGAGCCACGGTTTGGGATCTCAACGAAGCCGTCACCAAGCCGTCACCAAGCCGCAGGACATTGAGACCGTGTCTTCAGGCGTGGGTGGCGTGACAGCAGAGCTATGGGGCTATGGGTTGATAAGACGCCTCTGCTGGAAGGCAGTGAGCGAGCGAGCAAGTAGTTTGCGCGGGTGGCGAGAGCGGTCGATGCGTTGCGTTTTGGGACACGTGACGCACGGTGGGGCTAGCTTGGGATGTGCGCTTGGTAATGTGGCCACTGGGGAGCGCGTGCGGTTGCTGTGGGCGCCGATCTGAGGCGGTGAGGAAATTTGAGAAGTGTCGACTTTACAGAGCCCCTATAGCTCAGTGGTAGAGCACCCGCTTAGTAAGCGGAAGGTCGGTAGTTCAATCCTGCCTGGGGGCACTCACTTTCCTGGCTTCCTTCCGAGTCGTCAATCGTCTCGAAGGTTGGCTTGGCGTGCTATCCCGGCACCCTTTGCTCGGTTTTGCTCGGTTTTGCTCGGTTTTGCTCGGTTTGCTGGCGCAGTCGCCCGCTTGCTTTGCTCGCTTGTTTGCCGTCCGCTTCGCCCCGCTCTTTGCCTGCCTCGTCGCAGCGTGCTGCAGTCCGCTCGTGGGGTCCGCCACCAGCTCCAATGCTTCGATGGTCCGCTGCGTCATTTCTCTTTCGCCGAGCGCTGCAGCATATGCGTCCCGTCGTACTCCACGTTGCCACCCTCTCGTCTCTCGACGGGACACGGCAGAGGCTGACAACTTCTCGTGCAGCCTGGCACAACTCACAAACCCGTTGTGTTACGAGTTGCGATGTTGCTGTCGCGACAGCGCCCGGTGGGTGGAGCGATACCCACTCACCCAACGTTTCTGCTCTGCTCTCATGCGTTGCCGATAATTCCTTCGTGCAGCCCTGGCCTCAATGTCGATTGTTACTTTGGACACGACCGCACGGTAGCAGCCAAGCAGCCAAGCTATGGACCGACTGGCAGCAATACATGGGCAGCAATGCGGAAGAGAGGGGACGGAGGGGGATCGAAATGGAGACGCGCGCGTCGAGCCACGGTTTGGGATCTCAACGAAGCCGTCACCAAGCCGTCACCAAGCCGCAGGACATTGAGACCGTGTCTTCAGGCGTGGGTGGCGTGACAGCAGAGCTATGGGGCTATGGGTTGATAAGACGCCTCTGCTGGAAGGCAGTGAGCGAGCGAGCAAGTAGTTTGCGCGGGTGGCGAGAGCGGTCGATGCGTTGCGTTTTGGGACACGTGACGCACGGTGGGGCTAGCGGGATGTGCGCTTGGTAATGTGGCCACTGGGGAGCGCGTGCGGTTGCTGTGGGCGCCGATCTGAGGCGGTGAGGAAATTTGAGAAGTGTCGACTTTACAGAGCCCCTATAGCTCAGTGGTAGAGCACCCGCTTAGTAAGCGGAAGGTCGGTAGTTCAATCCTGCCTGGGGGCACTCACTTTCCTGGCTTCCTTCCGAGTCGTCAATCGTCTCGAAGGTTGGCTTGGCGTGCTATCCCGGCACCCTTTGCTCGGTTTTGCTCGGTTTTGCTCGGTTTTGCTCGGTTTTGCTCGGTTTGCTGGCGCAGTCGCCCGCTTGCTTTGCTCGCTTGTTTGCCGTCCGCTTCGCCCCGCTCTTTGCCTGCCTCGTCGCAGCGTGCTGCAGTCCGCTCGTGGGGTCCGCCACCAGCTCCAATGCTTCGATGGTCCGCTGCGTCATTTCTCTTTCGCCGAGCGCTGCAGCATATGCGTCCCGTCGTACTCCACGTTGCCACCCTCTCGTCTCTCGACGGGACACGGCAGAGGCTGACAACTTCTCGTGCAGCCTGGCACAACTCACAAACCCGTTGTGTTACGAGTTGCGATGTTGCTGTCGCGACAGCGCCCGGTGGGTGGAGCGATACCCACTCACCCAACGTTTCTGCTCTGCTCTCATGCGTTGCCGATAATTCCTTCGTGCAGCCCTGGCCTCAATGTCGATTGTTACTTTGGACACGACCGCACGGTAGCAGCCAAGCAGCCAAGCTATGGACCGACTGGCAGCAATACATGGGCAGCAATGCGGAAGAGAGGGGACGGAGGGGGATCGAAATGGAGACGCGCGTCGAGCCACGGTTTGGGATCTCAACGAAGCAGTCACCAAGCCGTCACCAAGCCGCAGGACATTGAGACCGTGTCTTCAGGCGTGGGTGGCGTGACAGCAGAGCTATGGGGCTATGGGTTGATAAGACGCCTCTGCTGGAAGGCAGTGAGCGAGCGAGCAAGTAGTTTGCGCGGGTGGCGAGAGCGGTCGATGCGTTGCGTTTTGGGACACGTGACGCACGGTGGGGCTAGCTTGGGATGTGCGCTTGGTAATGTGGCCACTGGGGAGCGCGTGCGGTTGCTGTGGGCGCCGATCTGAGGCGGTGAGGAAATTTGAGAAGTGTCGACTTTACAGAGCCCCTATAGCTCAGTGGGAGAGCACCCGCTTAGTAAGCGGAAGGTCGGTAGTTCAATCCTGCCTGGGGGCACTCACTTTCTGGCTTCCTTCCGAGTCGTCAATCGTCTCGAAGGTTGGCTTGGCGTGCTATCCCGGCACCCTTTGCTCGGTTTTGCTCGGTTTTGCTCGGTTTGCTGGCGCAGTCGCCCGCTTGCTTTGCTCGCTTGTTTGCCGTCCGCTTCGCCCCGCTCTTTGCCTGCCTCGTCGCAGCGTGCTGCAGTCCGCTCGTGGGGTCCGCCACCAGCTCCAATGCTTCGATGGTCCGCTGCGTCATTTCTCTTTCGCCGAGCGCTGCAGCATATGCGTCCCGTCGTACTCCACGTTGCCACCCTCTCGTCTCTCGACGGGACACGGCAGAGGCTGACAACTTCTCGTGCAGCCTGGCACAACTCACAAACCCGTTGTGTTACGAGTTGCGATGTTGCTGTCGCGACAGCGCCCGGTGGGTGGAGCGATACCCACTCACCCAACGTTTCTGCTCTGCTCTCATGCGTTGCCGATAATTCCTTCGTGCAGCCCTGGCCTCAATGTCGATTGTTACTTTGGACACGACCGCACGGTAGCAGCCAAGCAGCCAAGCTATGGACCGACTGGCAGCAATACATGGGCAGCAATGCGGAAGAGAGGGGACGGAGGGGGATCGAAATGGAGACGCGCGCGTCGAGCCACGGTTTGGGATCTCAACGAAGCCGTCACCAAGCCGTCACCAAGCCGCAGGACATTGAGACCGTGTCTTCAGGCGTGGGTGGCGTGACAGCAGAGCTATGGGGCTATGGGTTGATAAGACGCCTCTGCTGGAAGGCAGTGAGCGAGCGAGCAAGTAGTTTGCGCGGGTGGCGAGAGCGGTCGATGCGTTGCGTTTTGGGACACGTGACGCACGGTGGGGCTAGCTTGGGATGTGCGCTTGGTAATGTGGCCACTGGGGAGCGCGTGCGGTTGCTGTGGGCGCCGATCTGAGGCGGTGAGGAAATTTGAGAAGTGTCGACTTTACAGAGCCCCTATAGCTCAGTGGTAGAGCACCCGCTTAGTAAGCGGAAGGTCGGTAGTTCAATCCTGCCTGGGGGCACTCACTTTCCTGGCTTCCTTCCGAGTCGTCAATCGTCTCGAAGGTTGGCTTGGCGTGCTATCCCGGCACCCTTTGCTCGGTTTTGCTCGGTTTTGCTCGGTTTTGCTCGGTTTGCTGGCGCAGTCGCCCGCTTGCTTTGCTCGCTTGTTTGCCGTCCGCTTCGCCCCGCTCTTTGCCTGCCTCGTCGCAGCGTGCTGCAGTCCGCTCGTGGGGTCCGCCACCAGCTCCAATGCTTCGATGGTCCGCTGCGTCATTTCTCTTTCGCCGAGCGCTGCAGCATATGCGTCCCGTCGTACTCCACGTTGCCACCCTCTCGTCTCTCGACGGGACACGGCAGAGGCTGACAACTTCTCGTGCAGCCTGGCACAACTCACAAACCCGTTGTGTTACGAGTTGCGATGTTGCTGTCGCGACAGCGCCCGGTGGGTGGAGCGATACCCACTCACCCAACGTTTCTGCTCTGCTCTCATGCGTTGCCGATAATTCCTTCGTGCAGCCCTGGCCTCAATGTCGATTGTTACTTTGGACACGACCGCACGGTAGCAGCCAAGCAGCCAAGCTATGGACCGACTGGCAGCAATACATGGGCAGCAATGCGGAAGAGAGGGGACGGAGGGGGATCGAAATGGAGACGCGCGTCGAGCCACGGTTTGGGATCTCAACGAAGCCGTCACCAAGCCGTCACCAAGCCGCAGGACATTGAGACCGTGTCTTCAGGCGTGGGTGGCGTGACAGCAGAGCTATGGGGCTATGGGTTGATAAGACGCCTCTGCTGGAAGGCAGTGAGCGAGCGAGCAAGTAGTTTGCGCGGGTGGCGAGAGCGGTCGATGCGTTGCGTTTTGGGACACGTGACGCACGGTGGGGCTAGCTTGGGATGTGCGCTTGGTAATGTGGCCACTGGGGAGCGCGTGCGGTTGCTGTGGGCGCCGATCTGAGGCGGTGAGGAAATTTGAGAAGTGTCGACTTTACAGAGCCCCTATAGCTCAGTGGTAGAGCACCCGCTTAGTAAGCGGAAGGTCGGTAGTTCAATCCTGCCTGGGGGCACTCACTTTCCTGGCTTCCTTCCGAGTCGTCAATCGTCTCGAAGGTTGGCTTGGCGTGCTATCCCGGCACCCTTTGCTCGGTTTTGCTCGGTTTTGCTCGGTTTTGCTCGGTTTGCTGGCGCAGTCGCCCGCTTGCTTTGCTCGCTTGTTTGCCGTCCGCTTCGCCCCGCTCTTTGCCTGCCTCGTCGCAGCGTGCTGCAGTCCGCTCGTGGGGTCCGCCACCAGCTCCAATGCTTCGATGGTCCGCTGCGTCATTTCTCTTTCGCCGAGCGCTGCAGCATATGCGTCCCGTCGTACTCCACGTTGCCACCCTCTCGTCTCTCGACGGGACACGGCAGAGGCTGACAACTTCTCGTGCAGCCTGGCACAACTCACAAACCCGTTGTGTTACGAGTTGCGATGTTGCTGTCGCGACAGCGCCCGGTGGGTGGAGCGATACCCACTCACCCAACGTTTCTGCTCTGCTCTCATGCGTTGCCGATAATTCCTTCGTGCAGCCCTGGCCTCAATGTCGATTGTTACTTTGGACACGACCGCACGGTAGCAGCCAAGCAGCCAAGCTATGGACCGACTGGCAGCAATACATGGGCAGCAATGCGGAAGAGAGGGGACGGAGGGGGATCGAAATGGAGACGCGCGCGTCGAGCCACGGTTTGGGATCTCAACGAAGCCGTCACCAAGCCGTCACCAAGCCGCAGGACATTGAGACCGTGTCTTCAGGCGTGGGTGGCGTGACAGCAGAGCTATGGGGCTATGGGTTGATAAGACGCCTCTGCTGGAAGGCAGTGAGCGAGCGAGCAAGTAGTTTGCGCGGGTGGCGAGAGCGGTCGATGCGTTGCGTTTTGGGACACGTGACGCACGGTGGGGCTAGCTTGGGATGTGCGCTTGGTAATGTGGCCACTGGGGAGCGCGTGCGGTTGCTGTGGGCGCCGATCTGAGGCGGTGAGGAAATTTGAGAAGTGTCGACTTTACAGAGCCCCTATAGCTCAGTGGTAGAGCACCCGCTTAGTAAGCGGAAGGTCGGTAGTTCAATCCTGCCTGGGGGCACTCACTTTCCTGGCTTCCTTCCGAGTCGTCAATCGTCTCGAAGGTTGGCTTGGCGTGCTATCCCGGCACCCTTTGCTCGGTTTTGCTCGGTTTGCTCGGTTTTGCTCGGTTTGCTCGGTTTGCTGGCGCAGTCGCCCGCTTGCTTTGCTCGCTTGTTTGCCGTCCGCTTCGCCCCGCTCTTTGCCTGCCTCGTCGCAGCGTGCTGCAGTCCGCTCGTGGGGTCCGCCACCAGCTCAATGCTTCGATGGTCCGCTGCGTCATTTCTCTTTCGCCGAGCGCTGCAGCATATGCGTCCCGTCGTACTCCACGTTGCCACCCTCTCGTCTCTCGACGGGACACGGCAGAGGCTGACAACTTCTCGTGCAGCCTGGCACAACTCACAAACCCGTTGTGTTACGAGTTGCGATGTTGCTGTCGCGACAGCGCCCGGTGGGTGGAGCGATACCCACTCACCCAACGTTTCTGCTCTGCTCTCATGCGTTGCCGATAATTCCTTCGTGCAGCCCTGGCCTCAATGTCGATTGTTACTTTGGACACGACCGCACGGTAGCAGCCAAGCAGCCAAGCTATGGACCGACTGGCAGCAATACATGGGCAGCAATGCGGAAGAGAGGGGACGGAGGGGATCGAAATGGAGACGCGCGCGTCGAGCCACGGTTTGGGATCTCAACGAAGCCGTCACCAAGCCGTCACCAAGCCGCAGGACATTGAGACCGTGTCTTCAGGCGTGGGTGGCGTGACAGCAGAGCTATGGGGCTATGGGTTGATAAGACGCCTCTGCTGGAAGGCAGTGAGCGAGCGAGCAAGTAGTTTGCGCGGGTGGCGAGCGGTCGATGCGTTGCGTTTTGGGACACGTGACGCACGGTGGGGCTAGCGGGATGTGCGCTTGGTAATGTGGCCACTGGGGAGCGCGTGCGGTTGCTGTGGGCGCCGATCTGAGGCGGTGAGGAATTTGAGAAGTGTCGACTTTACAGAGCCCCTATAGCTCAGTGGTAGAGCACCCGCTTAGTAAGCGGAAGGTCGGTAGTTCAATCCTGCCTGGGGCACTCACTTTCCTGGCTTCCTTCCGAGTCGTCAATCGTCTCGAAGGTTGGCTGGCGTGCTATCCCGGCACCCTTTGCTCGGTTTTGCTCGGTTTTGCTCGGTTTTGCTCGGTTTGCTGGCGCAGTCGCCCGCTTGCTTTGCTCGCTTGTTTGCCGTCCGCTTCGCCCCGCTCTTTGCCTGCCTCGTCGCAGCGTGCTGCAGTCCGCTCGTGGGGTCCGCCACCAGCTCAATGCTTCGATGGTCCGCTGCGTCATTTCTCTTTCGCCGAGCGCTGCAGCATATGCGTCCCGTCGTACTCCACGTTGCCACCCTCTCGTCTCTCGACGGGACACGGCAGAGGCTGACAACTTCTCGTGCAGCCTGGCACAACTCACAAACCCGTTGTGTTACGAGTTGCGATGTTGCTGTCGCGACAGCGCCCGGTGGGTGGAGCGATACCCACTCACCCAACGTTTCTGCTCTGCTCTCATGCGTTGCCGATAATTCCTTCGTGCAGCCCTGGCCTCAATGTCGATTGTTACTTTGGACACGACCGCACGGTAGCAGCCAAGCAGCCAAGCTATGGACCGACTGGCAGCAATACATGGGCAGCAATGCGGAAGAGAGGGGACGGAGGGGGATCGAAATGGAGACGCGCGTCGAGCCACGGTTTGGGATCTCAACGAAGCCGTCACAGCCGTCACCAAGCCGCAGGACATTGAGACCGTGTCTTCAGGCGTGGGTGGCGTGACAGCAGAGCTATGGGGCTATGGGTTGATAAGACGCCTCTGCTGGAAGGCAGTGAGCGAGCGAGCAAGTAGTTTGCGCGGGTGGCGAGCGGTCGATGCGTTGCGTTTTGGGACACGTGACGCACGGTGGGGCTAGCAGGATGTGCGCTTGGTAATGTGGCCACTGGGGAGCGCGTGCGGTTGCTGTGGGCGCCGATCTGAGGCGGTGAGGAAATTTGAGAAGTGTCGACTTTACAGAGCCCCTATAGCTCAGTGGTAGAGCACCCGCTTAGTAAGCGGAAGGTCGGTAGTTCAATCCTGCCTGGGGGCACTCACTTTCCTGGCTTCCTTCCGAGTCGTCAATCGTCTCGAAGGTTGGCTTGGCGTGCTATCCCGGCACCCTTTGCTCGGTTTTGCTCGGTTTTGCTCGGTTTGCTGGCGCAGTCGCCCGCTTGCTTTGCTCGCTTGTTTGCCGTCCGCTTCGCCCCGCTCTTTGCCTGCCTCGTCGCAGCGTGCTGCAGTCCGCTCGTGGGGTCCGCCACCAGCTCCAATGCTTCGATGGTCCGCTGCGTCATTTCTCTTTCGCCGAGCGCTGCAGCATATGCGTCCCGTCGTACTCCACGTTGCCACCCTCTCGTCTCTCGACGGGACACGGCAGAGGCTGACAACTTCTCGTGCAGCCTGGCACAACTCACAAACCCGTTGTGTTACGAGTTGCGATGTTGCTGTCGCGACAGCGCCCGGTGGGTGGAGCGATACCCACTCACCCAACGTTTCTGCTCTGCTCTCATGCGTTGCCGATAATTCCTTCGTGCAGCCCTGGCCTCAATGTCGATTGTTACTTTGGACACGACCGCACGGTAGCAGCCAAGCAGCCAAGCTATGGACCGACTGGCAGCAATACATGGGCAGCAATGCGGAAGAGAGGGGACGGAGGGGGATCGAAATGGAGACGCGCGTCGAGCCACGGTTTGGGATCTCAACGAAGCCGTCACCAAGCCGCAGGACATTGAGACCGTGTCTTCAGGCGTGGGTGGCGTGACAGCAGAGCTATGGGGCTATGGGTTGATAAGACGCCTCTGCTGGAAGGCAGTGAGCGAGCGAGCAAGTAGTTTGCGCGGGTGGCGAGAGCGGTCGATGCGTTGCGTTTTGGGACACGTGACGCACGGTGGGGCTAGCTTGGGATGTGCGCTTGGTAATGTGGCCACTGGGGAGCGCGTGCGGTTGCTGTGGGCGCCGATCTGAGGCGGTGAGGAAATTTGAGAAGTGTCGACTTTACAGAGCCCCTATAGCTCAGTGGTAGAGCACCCGCTTAGTAAGCGGAAGGTCGGTAGTTCAATCCTGCCTGGGGCACTCACTTTCCTGGCTTCCTTCCGAGTCGTCAATCGTCTCGAAGGTTGGCTTGGCGTGCTATCCGGCACCCTTTGCT
>JAAVTG010000743.1:0-58363 GCA_011947345.1 Phytophthora quininea
CACCCTTTGCTCGGTTTTGCTCGGTTTTGCGCGGTTTTTGCGCGGTTTGCTCGGTTTTGCTCGGTTTGCTGGCGCAGTCGCGCTTGCTTTTTGCTCGCTTTTTGCCGTCCGCTTCGCGCTCTTTGCCTGCCTCGTCGCAGCGTGCAGTCCGCTCGTGGGGTCCGCCACCAGCTCCAATGCTTCGATGGTCCGCTGCGTCATTTCTCTTTCGCCGAGCGCTGCAGCATATGCGTCCCGTCGTACTCCACGTTGCCACCTCTCGTCTCTCGACGGGACACGGCAGAGGCTGACAACTTCTCGTGCAGCCTGGCACAACTCACAAACCCGTTGTGTTACGAGTTGCGATGTTGCTGTCGCGACAGCGCCCGTGGGTGGAGCGATACCCACTCACCCAACGTTTCTGCTCTGCTCTCATGCGTTGCCGATAATTCCTTCGTGCAGCCCTGGCCTCAATGTCGATTGTTACTTTGGACACGACCGCACGGTAGCAGCCAAGCAGCCAAGCTATGGACCGACTGGCAGCAATACATGGGCAGCAATGCGGAAGAGAGGGGACGGAGGGGATCGAAATGGGAGCGCGCGTCGAGCCACGGTTTGGGATCTCAACGAAGCCGTCACCAAGCCGTCACCAAGCCGCAGGACATTGAGACCGTGTCTTCAGGCGTGGGTGGCGTGACAGCAGAGCTATGGGGCTATGGGTTGATAAGACGCCTCTGCTGGAAGGCAGTGAGCGAGCGAGCAAGTAGTTTGCGCGGGTGGCGAGAGCGGTCGATGCGTTGCGTTTTGGGACACGTGACGCACGGTGGGGCTAGCTTGGATGTGCGCTTGGTAATGTGGCCACTGGGGAGCGCGTGCGGTTGCTGTGGGCGCCGATCTGAGGCGGTGAGGAAATTTGAGAAGTGTCGACTTTACAGAGCCCCTATAGCTCAGTGGTAGAGCACCCGCTTAGTAAGCGGAAGGTCGGTAGTTCAATCCTGCCTGGGGGCACTCACTTTCCTGGCTTCCTTCCGAGTCGTCAATCGTCTCGAAGGTTGGCTTGGCGTGCTATCCCGGCACCCTTTGCTCGGTTTTGCTCGGTTTTGCTCGGTTTTGCTCGGTTTGCTGGCGCAGTCGCCCGCTTGCTTTGCTCGCTTGTTTGCCGTCCGCTTCGCCCCGCTCTTTGCCTGCCTCGTCGCAGCGTGCTGCAGTCCGCTCGTGGGGTCCGCCACCAGCTCCAATGCTTCGATGGTCCGCTGCGTCATTTCTCTTTCGCCGAGCGCTGCAGCATATGCGTCCCGTCGTACTCCACGTTGCCACCCTCTCGTCTCTCGACGGGACACGGCAGAGGCTGACAACTTCTCGTGCAGCCTGGCACAACTCACAAACCCGTTGTGTTACGAGTTGCGATGTTGCTGTCGCGACAGCGCCCGGTGGGTGGAGCGATACCCACTCACCCAACGTTTCTGCTCTGCTCTCATGCGTTGCCGATAATTCCTTCGTGCAGCCCTGGCCTCAATGTCGATTGTTACTTTGGACACGACCGCACGGTAGCAGCCAAGCTATGGACCGACTGGCAGCAATACATGGGCAGCAATGCGGAAGAGGGGACGGAGGGGGATCGAAATGGAGACGCGCGTCGAGCCACGGTTTGGGATCTCAACGAAGCCGTCACCAACCGTCACCAAGCCGCAGGACATTGAGACCGTGTCTTCAGGCGTGGGTGGCGTGACAGCAGAGCTATGGGGCTATGGGTTGATAAGACGCCTCTGCTGGAAGGCAGTGAGCGAGCGAGCAAGTAGTTTGCGCGGGTGGCGAGAGCGGTCGATGCGTTGCGTTTTGGGACACGTGACGCACGGTGGGGCTAGCTTGGGATGTGCGCTTGGTAATGTGGCCACTGGGGAGCGCGTGCGGTTGCTGTGGGCGCCGATCTGAGGCGGTGAGGAAATTTGAGAAGTGTCGACTTTACAGAGCCCCTATAGCTCAGTGGTAGAGCACCCGCTTAGTAAGCGGAAGGTCGGTAGTTCAATCCTGCCTGGGGCACTCACTTTCCTGGCTTCCTTCCGAGTCGTCAATCGTCTCGAAGGTTGGCTTGGCGTGCTATCCCGGCACCCTTTGCTCGGTTTGCTCGGTTTTGCTCGGTTTTGCTCGGTTTTGCTCGGTTTGCTGGCGCAGTCGCCCGCTTGCTTTGCTCGCTTGTTTGCCGTCCGCTTCGCCCCGCTCTTTGCCTGCCTCGTCGCAGCGTGCTGCAGTCCGCTCGTGGGGTCCGCCACCAGCTCCAATGCTTCGATGGTCCGCTGCGTCATTTCTCTTTCGCCGAGCGCTGCAGCATATGCGTCCCGTCGTACTCCACGTTGCCACCCTCTCGTCTCTCGACGGGACACGGCAGAGGCTGACAACTTCTCGTGCAGCCTGGCACAACTCACAAACCCGTTGTGTTACGAGTTGCGATGTTGCTGTCGCGACAGCGCCCGGTGGGTGGAGCGATACCCACTCACCCAACGTTTCTGCTCTGCTCTCATGCGTTGCCGATAATTCCTTCGTGCAGCCCTGGCCTCAATGTCGATTGTTACTTTGGACACGACCGCACGGTAGCAGCCAAGCAGCCAAGCTATGGACCGACTGGCAGCAATACATGGGCAGCAATGCGGAAGAGAGGGGACGGAGGATCGAAATGGAGACGCGCGTCGAGCCACGGTTTGGGATCTCAACGAAGCCGTCACCAAGCCGTCACCAAGCCGCAGGACATTGAGACCGTGTCTTCAGGCGTGGGTGGCGTGACAGCAGAGCTATGGGGCTATGGGTTGATAAGACGCCTCTGCTGGAAGGCAGTGAGCGAGCGAGCAAGTAGTTTGCGCGGGTGGCGAGAGCGGTCGATGCGTTGCGTTTTGGGACACGTGACGCACGGTGGGGCTAGCTTGGGATGTGCGCTTGGTAATGTGGCCACTGGGGAGCGCGTGCGGTTGCTGTGGGCGCCGATCTGAGGCGGTGAGGAAATTTGAGAAGTGTCGACTTTACAGAGCCCCTATAGCTCAGTGGTAGAGCACCCGCTTAGTAAGCGGAAGGTCGGTAGTTCAATCCTGCCTGGGGGCACTCACTTTCCTGGCTTCCTTCCGAGTCGTCAATCGTCTCGAAGGTTGGCTTGGCGTGCTATCCCGGCACCCTTTGCTCGGTTTTGCTCGGTTTTGCTCGGTTTTGCTCGGTTTGCTGGCGCAGTCGCCCGCTTGCTTTGCTCGCTTGTTTGCCGTCCGCTTCGCCCCGCTCTTTGCCTGCCTCGTCGCAGCGTGCTGCAGTCCGCTCGTGGGGTCCGCCACCAGCTCCAATGCTTCGATGGTCCGCTGCGTCATTTCTCTTTCGCCGAGCGCTGCAGCATATGCGTCCCGTCGTACTCCACGTTGCCACCCTCTCGTCTCTCGACGGGACACGGCAGAGGCTGACAACTTCTCGTGCAGCCTGGCACAACTCACAAACCCGTTGTGTTACGAGTTGCGATGTTGCTGTCGCGACAGCGCCCGGTGGGTGGAGCGATACCCACTCACCCAACGTTTCTGCTCTGCTCTCATGCGTTGCCGATAATTCCTTCGTGCAGCCCTGGCCTCAATGTCGATTGTTACTTTGGACACGACCGCACGGTAGCAGCCAAGCAGCCAAGCTATGGACCGACTGGCAGCAATACATGGGCAGCAATGCGGAAGAGAGGGGACGGAGGGGGATCGAAATGGAGACGCGCGCGTCGAGCCACGGTTTGGGATCTCAACGAAGCCGTCACCAAGCCGTCACCAAGCCGCAGGACATTGAGACCGTGTCTTCAGGCGTGGGTGGCGTGACAGCAGAGCTATGGGGCTATGGGTTGATAAGACGCCTCTGCTGGAAGGCAGTGAGCGAGCGAGCAAGTAGTTTGCGCGGGTGGCGAGAGCGGTCGATGCGTTGCGTTTTGGGACACGTGACGCACGGTGGGGCTAGCTTGGGATGTGCGCTTGGTAATGTGGCCACTGGGGAGCGCGTGCGGTTGCTGTGGGCGCCGATCTGAGGCGGTGAGGAAATTTGAGAAGTGTCGACTTTACAGAGCCCCTATAGCTCAGTGGTAGAGCACCCGCTTAGTAAGCGGAAGGTCGGTAGTTCAATCCTGCCTGGGGGCACTCACTTTCCTGGCTTCCTTCCGAGTCGTCAATCGTCTCGAAGGTTGGCTTGGCGTGCTATCCCGGCACCCTTTGCTCGGTTTTGCTCGGTTTTGCTCGGTTTTGCTCGGTTTGCTGGCGCAGTCGCCCGCTTGCTTTGCTCGCTTGTTTGCCGTCCGCTTCGCCCCGCTCTTTGCCTGCCTCGTCGCAGCGTGCTGCAGTCCGCTCGTGGGGTCCGCCACCAGCTCCAATGCTTCGATGGTCCGCTGCGTCATTTCTCTTTCGCCGAGCGCTGCAGCATATGCGTCCCGTCGTACTCCACGTTGCCACCCTCTCGTCTCTCGACGGGACACGGCAGAGGCTGACAACTTCTCGTGCAGCCTGGCACAACTCACAAACCCGTTGTGTTACGAGTTGCGATGTTGCTGTCGCGACAGCGCCCGGTGGGTGGAGCGATACCCACTCACCCAACGTTTCTGCTCTGCTCTCATGCGTTGCCGATAATTCCTTCGTGCAGCCCTGGCCTCAATGTCGATTGTTACTTTGGACACGACCGCACGGTAGCAGCCAAGCAGCTAAGCTATGGACCGACTGGCAGCAATACATGGGCAGCAATGCGGAAGAGAGGGGACGGAGGGGGATCGAAATGGAGACGCGCGCGTCGAGCCACGGTTTGGGATCTCAACGAAGCCGTCACCAAGCCGTCACCAAGCCGCAGGACATTGAGACCGTGTCTTCAGGCGTGGGTGGCGTGACAGCAGAGCTATGGGGCTATGGGTTGATAAGACGCCTCTGCTGGAAGGCAGTGAGCGAGCGAGCAAGTAGTTTGCGCGGGTGGCGAGCGGTCGATGCGTTGCGTTTTGGGACACGTGACGCACGGTGGGGCTAGCAGGATGTGCGCTTGGTAATGTGGCCACTGGGGAGCGCGTGCGGTTGCTGTGGGCGCCGATCTGAGGCGGTGAGGAAATTTGAGAAGTGTCGACTTTACAGAGCCCCTATAGCTCAGTGGGAGAGCACCCGCTTAGTAAGCGGAAGGTCGGTAGTTCAATCCTGCCTGGGGGCACTCACTTTCTGGCTTCCTTCCGAGTCGTCAATCGTCTCGAAGGTTGGCTTGGCGTGCTATCCCGGCACCCTTTGCTCGGTTTTGCTCGGTTTTGCTCGGTTTGCTGGCGCAGTCGCCCGCTTGCTTTGCTCGCTTGTTTGCCGTCCGCTTCGCCCCGCTCTTTGCCTGCCTCGTCGCAGCGTGCTGCAGTCCGCTCGTGGGGTCCGCCACCAGCTCCAATGCTTCGATGGTCCGCTGCGTCATTTCTCTTTCGCCGAGCGCTGCAGCATATGCGTCCCGTCGTACTCCACGTTGCCACCCTCTCGTCTCTCGACGGGACACGGCAGAGGCTGACAACTTCTCGTGCAGCCTGGCACAACTCACAAACCCGTTGTGTTACGAGTTGCGATGTTGCTGTCGCGACAGCGCCCGGTGGGTGGAGCGATACCCACTCACCCAACGTTTCTGCTCTGCTCTCATGCGTTGCCGATAATTCCTTCGTGCAGCCCTGGCCTCAATGTCGATTGTTACTTTGGACACGACCGCACGGTAGCAGCCAAGCAGCCAAGCTATGGACCGACTGGCAGCAATACATGGGCAGCAATGCGGAAGAGAGGGGACGGAGGGGGATCGAAATGGAGACGCGCGTCGAGCCACGGTTTGGGATCTCAACGAAGCCGTCACCAAGCCGTCACCAAGCCGCAGGACATTGAGACCGTGTCTTCAGGCGTGGGTGGCGTGACAGCAGAGCTATGGGGCTATGGGTTGATAAGACGCCTCTGCTGGAAGGCAGTGAGCGAGCGAGCAAGTAGTTTGCGCGGGTGGCGAGAGCGGTCGATGCGTTGCGTTTTGGGACACGTGACGCACGGTGGGGCTAGCTTGGGATGTGCGCTTGGTAATGTGGCCACTGGGGAGCGCGTGCGGTTGCTGTGGGCGCCGATCTGAGGCGGTGAGGAAATTTGAGAAGTGTCGACTTTACAGAGCCCCTATAGCTCAGTGGTAGAGCACCCGCTTAGTAAGCGGAAGGTCGGTAGTTCAATCCTGCCTGGGGGCACTCACTTTCCTGGCTTCCTTCCGAGTCGTCAATCGTCTCGAAGGTTGGCTTGGCGTGCTATCCCGGCACCCTTTGCTCGGTTTTGCTCGGTTTTGCTCGGTTTTGCTCGGTTTGCTGGCGCAGTCGCCCGCTTGCTTTGCTCGCTTGTTTGCCGTCCGCTTCGCCCCGCTCTTTGCCTGCCTCGTCGCAGCGTGCTGCAGTCCGCTCGTGGGGTCCGCCACCAGCTCCAATGCTTCGATGGTCCGCTGCGTCATTTCTCTTTCGCCGAGCGCTGCAGCATATGCGTCCCGTCGTACTCCACGTTGCCACCCTCTCGTCTCTCGACGGGACACGGCAGAGGCTGACAACTTCTCGTGCAGCCTGGCACAACTCACAAACCCGTTGTGTTACGAGTTGCGATGTTGCTGTCGCGACAGCGCCCGGTGGGTGGAGCGATACCCACTCACCCAACGTTTCTGCTCTGCTCTCATGCGTTGCCGATAATTCCTTCGTGCAGCCCTGGCCTCAATGTCGATTGTTACTTTGGACACGACCGCACGGTAGCAGCCAAGCAGCCAAGCTATGGACCGACTGGCAGCAATACATGGGCAGCAATGCGGAAGAGAGGGGACGGAGGGGGATCGAAATGGAGACGCGCGTCGAGCCACGGTTTGGGATCTCAACGAAGCCGTCACCAAGCCGTCACCAAGCCGCAGGACATTGAGACCGTGTCTTCAGGCGTGGGTGGCGTGACAGCAGAGCTATGGGGCTATGGGTTGATAAGACGCCTCTGCTGGAAGGCAGTGAGCGAGCGAGCAAGTAGTTTGCGCGGGTGGCGAGAGCGGTCGATGCGTTGCGTTTTGGGACACGTGACGCACGGTGGGGCTAGCTTGGGATGTGCGCTTGGTAATGTGGCCACTGGGGAGCGCGTGCGGTTGCTGTGGGCGCCGATCTGAGGCGGTGAGGAAATTTGAGAAGTGTCGACTTTACAGAGCCCCTATAGCTCAGTGGTAGAGCACCCGCTTAGTAAGCGGAAGGTCGGTAGTTCAATCCTGCCTGGGGGCACTCACTTTCCTGGCTTCCTTCCGAGTCGTCAATCGTCTCGAAGGTTGGCTTGGCGTGCTATCCCGGCACCCTTTGCTCGGTTTTGCTCGGTTTTGCTCGGTTTTGCTCGGTTTGCTGGCGCAGTCGCCCGCTTGCTTTGCTCGCTTGTTTGCCGTCCGCTTCGCCCCGCTCTTTGCCTGCCTCGTCGCAGCGTGCTGCAGTCCGCTCGTGGGGTCCGCCACCAGCTCCAATGCTTCGATGGTCCGCTGCGTCATTTCTCTTTCGCCGAGCGCTGCAGCATATGCGTCCCGTCGTACTCCACGTTGCCACCCTCTCGTCTCTCGACGGGACACGGCAGAGGCTGACAACTTCTCGTGCAGCCTGGCACAACTCACAAACCCGTTGTGTTACGAGTTGCGATGTTGCTGTCGCGACAGCGCCCGGTGGGTGGAGCGATACCCACTCACCCAACGTTTCTGCTCTGCTCTCATGCGTTGCCGATAATTCCTTCGTGCAGCCCTGGCCTCAATGTCGATTGTTACTTTGGACACGACCGCACGGTAGCAGCCAAGCAGCCAAGCTATGGACCGACTGGCAGCAATACATGGGCAGCAATGCGGAAGAGAGGGGACGGAGGGGGATCGAAATGGAGACGCGCGCGTCGAGCCACGGTTTGGGATCTCAACGAAGCCGTCACCAAGCCGTCACCAAGCCGCAGGACATTGAGACCGTGTCTTCAGGCGTGGGTGGCGTGACAGCAGAGCTATGGGGCTATGGGTTGATAAGACGCCTCTGCTGGAAGGCAGTGAGCGAGCGAGCAAGTAGTTTGCGCGGGTGGCGAGAGCGGTCGATGCGTTGCGTTTTGGGACACGTGACGCACGGTGGGGCTAGCTTGGGATGTGCGCTTGGTAATGTGGCCACTGGGGAGCGCGTGCGGTTGCTGTGGGCGCCGATCTGAGGCGGTGAGGAAATTTGAGAAGTGTCGACTTTACAGAGCCCCTATAGCTCAGTGGTAGAGCACCCGCTTAGTAAGCGGAAGGTCGGTAGTTCAATCCTGCCTGGGGGCACTCACTTTCCTGGCTTCCTTCCGAGTCGTCAATCGTCTCGAAGGTTGGCTTGGCGTGCTATCCCGGCACCCTTTGCTCGGTTTTGCTCGGTTTTGCTCGGTTTGCTCGGTTTTGCTCGGTTTGCTGGCGCAGTCGCCCGCTTGCTTTGCTCGCTTGTTTGCCGTCCGCTTCGCCCCGCTCTTTGCCTGCCTCGTCGCAGCGTGCTGCAGTCCGCTCGTGGGGTCCGCCACCAGCTCCAATGCTTCGATGGTCCGCTGCGTCATTTCTCTTTCGCCGAGCGCTGCAGCATATGCGTCCCGTCGTACTCCACGTTGCCACCCTCTCGTCTCTCGACGGGACACGGCAGAGGCTGACAACTTCTCGTGCAGCCTGGCACAACTCACAAACCCGTTGTGTTACGAGTTGCGATGTTGCTGTCGCGACAGCGCCCGGTGGGTGGAGCGATACCCACTCACCCAACGTTTCTGCTCTGCTCTCATGCGTTGCCGATAATTCCTTCGTGCAGCCCTGGCCTCAATGTCGATTGTTACTTTGGACACGACCGCACGGTAGCAGCCAAGCAGCCAAGCTATGGACCGACTGGCAGCAATACATGGGCAGCAATGCGGAAGAGAGGGGACGGAGGGGGATCGAAATGGAGACGCGCGTCGAGCCACGGTTTGGGATCTCAACGAAGCCGTCACCAAGCCGTCACCAAGCCGCAGGACATTGAGACCGTGTCTTCAGGCGTGGGTGGCGTGACAGCAGAGCTATGGGGCTATGGGTTGATAAGACGCCTCTGCTGGAAGGCAGTGAGCGAGCGAGCAAGTAGTTTGCGCGGGTGGCGAGAGCGGTCGATGCGTTGCGTTTTGGGACACGTGACGCACGGTGGGGCTAGCGGGATGTGCGCTTGGTAATGTGGCCACTGGGGAGCGCGTGCGGTTGCTGTGGGCGCCGATCTGAGGCGGTGAGGAAATTTGAGAAGTGTCGACTTTACAGAGCCCCTATAGCTCAGTGGTAGAGCACCCGCTTAGTAAGCGGAAGGTCGGTAGTTCAATCCTGCCTGGGGGCACTCACTTTCCTGGCTTCCTTCCGAGTCGTCAATCGTCTCGAAGGTTGGCTTGGCGTGCTATCCCGGCACCCTTTGCTCGGTTTTGCTCGGTTTTGCTCGGTTTTGCTCGGTTTGCTGGCGCAGTCGCCCGCTTGCTTTGCTCGCTTGTTTGCCGTCCGCTTCGCCCCGCTCTTTGCCTGCCTCGTCGCAGCGTGCTGCAGTCCGCTCGTGGGGTCCGCCACCAGCTCCAATGCTTCGATGGTCCGCTGCGTCATTTCTCTTTCGCCGAGCGCTGCAGCATATGCGTCCCGTCGTACTCCACGTTGCCACCCTCTCGTCTCTCGACGGGACACGGCAGAGGCTGACAACTTCTCGTGCAGCCTGGCACAACTCACAAACCCGTTGTGTTACGAGTTGCGATGTTGCTGTCGCGACAGCGCCCGGTGGGTGGAGCGATACCCACTCACCCAACGTTTCTGCTCTGCTCTCATGCGTTGCCGATAATTCCTTCGTGCAGCCCTGGCCTCAATGTCGATTGTTACTTTGGACACGACCGCACGGTAGCAGCCAAGCAGCCAAGCTATGGACCGACTGGCAGCAATACATGGGCAGCAATGCGGAAGAGAGGGGACGGAGGGGGATCGAAATGGAGACGCGCGCGTCGAGCCACGGTTTGGGATCTCAACGAAGCCGTCACCAAGCCGTCACCAAGCCGCAGGACATTGAGACCGTGTCTTCAGGCGTGGGTGGCGTGACAGCAGAGCTATGGGGCTATGGGTTGATAAGACGCCTCTGCTGGAAGGCAGTGAGCGAGCGAGCAAGTAGTTTGCGCGGGTGGCGAGAGCGGTCGATGCGTTGCGTTTTGGGACACGTGACGCACGGTGGGGCTAGCTTGGGATGTGCGCTTGGTAATGTGGCCACTGGGGAGCGCGTGCGGTTGCTGTGGGCGCCGATCTGAGGCGGTGAGGAAATTTGAGAAGTGTCGACTTTACAGAGCCCCTATAGCTCAGTGGTAGAGCACCCGCTTAGTAAGCGGAAGGTCGGTAGTTCAATCCTGCCTGGGGCACTCACTTTCCTGGCTTCCTTCCGAGTCGTCAATCGTCTCGAAGGTTGGCTTGGCGTGCTATCCCGGCACCCTTTGCTCGGTTTGCTCGGTTTTGCTCGGTTTTGCTCGGTTTTGCTCGGTTTGCTGGCGCAGTCGCCCGCTTGCTTTGCTCGCTTGTTTGCCGTCCGCTTCGCCCCGCTCTTTGCCTGCCTCGTCGCAGCGTGCTGCAGTCCGCTCGTGGGGTCCGCCACCAGCTCCAATGCTTCGATGGTCCGCTGCGTCATTTCTCTTTCGCCGAGCGCTGCAGCATATGCGTCCCGTCGTACTCCACGTTGCCACCCTCTCGTCTCTCGACGGGACACGGCAGAGGCTGACAACTTCTCGTGCAGCCTGGCACAACTCACAAACCCGTTGTGTTACGAGTTGCGATGTTGCTGTCGCGACAGCGCCCGGTGGGTGGAGCGATACCCACTCACCCAACGTTTCTGCTCTGCTCTCATGCGTTGCCGATAATTCCTTCGTGCAGCCCTGGCCTCAATGTCGATTGTTACTTTGGACACGACCGCACGGTAGCAGCCAAGCAGCCAAGCTATGGACCGACTGGCAGCAATACATGGGCAGCAATGCGGAAGAGAGGGGACGGAGGGGGATCGAAATGGAGACGCGCGCGTCGAGCCACGGTTTGGGATCTCAACGAAGCCGTCACCAAGCCGTCACCAAGCCGCAGGACATTGAGACCGTGTCTTCAGGCGTGGGTGGCGTGACAGCAGAGCTATGGGGCTATGGGTTGATAAGACGCCTCTGCTGGAAGGCAGTGAGCGAGCGAGCAAGTAGTTTGCGCGGGTGGCGAGAGCGGTCGATGCGTTGCGTTTTGGGACACGTGACGCACGGTGGGGCTAGCTTGGGATGTGCGCTTGGTAATGTGGCCACTGGGGAGCGCGTGCGGTTGCTGTGGGCGCCGATCTGAGGCGGTGAGGAAATTTGAGAAGTGTCGACTTTACAGAGCCCCTATAGCTCAGTGGTAGAGCACCCGCTTAGTAAGCGGAAGGTCGGTAGTTCAATCCTGCCTGGGGGCACTCACTTTCCTGGCTTCCTTCCGAGTCGTCAATCGTCTCGAAGGTTGGCTTGGCGTGCTATCCCGGCACCCTTTGCTCGGTTTTGCTCGGTTTTGCTCGGTTTGCTGGCGCAGTCGCCCGCTTGCTTTGCTCGCTTGTTTGCCGTCCGCTTCGCCCCGCTCTTTGCCTGCCTCGTCGCAGCGTGCTGCAGTCCGCTCGTGGGGTCCGCCACCAGCTCCAATGCTTCGATGGTCCGCTGCGTCATTTCTCTTTCGCCGAGCGCTGCAGCATATGCGTCCCGTCGTACTCCACGTTGCCACCCTCTCGTCTCTCGACGGGACACGGCAGAGGCTGACAACTTCTCGTGCAGCCTGGCACAACTCACAAACCCGTTGTGTTACGAGTTGCGATGTTGCTGTCGCGACAGCGCCCGGTGGGTGGAGCGATACCCACTCACCCAACGTTTCTGCTCTGCTCTCATGCGTTGCCGATAATTCCTTCGTGCAGCCCTGGCCTCAATGTCGATTGTTACTTTGGACACGACCGCACGGTAGCAGCCAAGCAGCCAAGCTATGGACCGACTGGCAGCAATACATGGGCAGCAATGCGGAAGAGAGGGGACGGAGGGGGATCGAAATGGAGACGCGCGTCGAGCCACGGTTTGGGATCTCAACGAAGCCGTCACCAAGCCGTCACCAAGCCGCAGGACATTGAGACCGTGTCTTCAGGCGTGGGTGGCGTGACAGCAGAGCTATGGGGCTATGGGTTGATAAGACGCCTCTGCTGGAAGGCAGTGAGCGAGCGAGCAAGTAGTTTGCGCGGGTGGCGAGCGGTCGATGCGTTGCGTTTTGGGACACGTGACGCACGGTGGGGCTAGCAGGATGTGCGCTTGGTAATGTGGCCACTGGGGAGCGCGTGCGGTTGCTGTGGGCGCCGATCTGAGGCGGTGAGGAAATTTGAGAAGTGTCGACTTTACAGAGCCCCTATAGCTCAGTGGTAGAGCACCCGCTTAGTAAGCGGAAGGTCGGTAGTTCAATCCTGCCTGGGGGCACTCACTTTCCTGGCTTCCTTCCGAGTCGTCAATCGTCTCGAAGGTTGGCTTGGCGTGCTATCCCGGCACCCTTTGCTCGGTTTTGCTCGGTTTTGCTCGGTTTTGCTCGGTTTGCTGGCGCAGTCGCCCGCTTGCTTTGCTCGCTTGTTTGCCGTCCGCTTCGCCCCGCTCTTTGCCTGCCTCGTCGCAGCGTGCTGCAGTCCGCTCGTGGGGTCCGCCACCAGCTCCAATGCTTCGATGGTCCGCTGCGTCATTTCTCTTTCGCCGAGCGCTGCAGCATATGCGTCCCGTCGTACTCCACGTTGCCACCCTCTCGTCTCTCGACGGGACACGGCAGAGGCTGACAACTTCTCGTGCAGCCTGGCACAACTCACAAACCCGTTGTGTTACGAGTTGCGATGTTGCTGTCGCGACAGCGCCCGGTGGGTGGAGCGATACCCACTCACCCAACGTTTCTGCTCTGCTCTCATGCGTTGCCGATAATTCCTTCGTGCAGCCCTGGCCTCAATGTCGATTGTTACTTTGGACACGACCGCACGGTAGCAGCCAAGCAGCCAAGCTATGGACCGACTGGCAGCAATACATGGGCAGCAATGCGGAAGAGAGGGGACGGAGGGGGATCGAAATGGAGACGCGCGCGTCGAGCCACGGTTTGGGATCTCAACGAAGCCGTCACCAAGCCGTCACCAAGCCGCAGGACATTGAGACCGTGTCTTCAGGCGTGGGTGGCGTGACAGCAGAGCTATGGGGCTATGGGTTGATAAGACGCCTCTGCTGGAAGGCAGTGAGCGAGCGAGCAAGTAGTTTGCGCAGGTGGCGAGGCGGTCGATGCGTTGCGTTTTGGGACACGTGACGCACGGTGGGGCTAGCTTGGGATGTGCGCTTGGTAATGTGGCCACTGGGGAGCGCGTGCGGTTGCTGTGGGCGCCGATCTGAGGCGGTGAGGAAATTTGAGAAGTGTCGACTTTACAGAGCCCCTATAGCTCAGTGGTAGAGCACCCGCTTAGTAAGCGGAAGGTCGGTAGTTCAATCCTGCCTGGGGGCACTCACTTTCCTGGCTTCCTTCCGAGTCGTCAATCGTCTCGAAGGTTGGCTTGGCGTGCTATCCCGGCACCCTTTGCTCGGTTTTGCTCGGTTTGCTCGGTTTTGCTCGGTTTGCTGGCGCAGTCGCCCGCTTGCTTTGCTCGCTTGTTTGCCGTCCGCTTCGCCCCGCTCTTTGCCTGCCTCGTCGCAGCGTGCTGCAGTCCGCTCGTGGGGTCCGCCACCAGCTCCAATGCTTCGATGGTCCGCTGCGTCATTTCTCTTTCGCCGAGCGCTGCAGCATATGCGTCCCGTCGTACTCCACGTTGCCACCCTCTCGTCTCTCGACGGGACACGGCAGAGGCTGACAACTTCTCGTGCAGCCTGGCACAACTCACAAACCCGTTGTGTTACGAGTTGCGATGTTGCTGTCGCGACAGCGCCCGGTGGGTGGAGCGATACCCACTCACCCAACGTTTCTGCTCTGCTCTCATGCGTTGCCGATAATTCCTTCGTGCAGCCCTGGCCTCAATGTCGATTGTTACTTTGGACACGACCGCACGGTAGCAGCCAAGCAGCCAAGCTATGGACCGACTGGCAGCAATACATGGGCAGCAATGCGGAAGAGAGGGGACGGAGGATCGAAATGGAGACGCGCGCGTCGAGCCACGGTTTGGGATCTCAACGAAGCCGTCACCAAGCCGTCACCAAGCCGCAGGACATTGAGACCGTGTCTTCAGGCGTGGTGGCGTGACAGCAGAGCTATGGGGCTATGGGTTGATAAGACGCCTCTGCTGGAAGGCAGTGAGCGAGCGAGCAAGTAGTTTGCGCGGGTGGCGAGAGCGGTCGATGCGTTGCGTTTTGGGACACGTGACGCACGGTGGGGCTAGCTTGGGATGTGCGCTTGGTAATGTGGCCACTGGGGAGCGCGTGCGGTTGCTGTGGGCGCCGATCTGAGGCGGTGAGGAAATTTGAGAAGTGTCGACTTTACAGAGCCCCTATAGCTCAGTGGTAGAGCACCCGCTTAGTAAGCGGAAGGTCGGTAGTTCAATCCTGCCTGGGGGCACTCACTTTCCTGGCTTCCTTCCGAGTCGTCAATCGTCTCGAAGGTTGGCTTGGCGTGCTATCCCGGCACCCTTTGCTCGGTTTTGCTCGGTTTTGCTCGGTTTTGCTCGGTTTTGCTCGGTTTGCTGGCGCAGTCGCCCGCTTGCTTTGCTCGCTTGTTTGCCGTCCGCTTCGCCCCGCTCTTTGCCTGCCTCGTCGCAGCGTGCTGCAGTCCGCTCGTGGGGTCCGCCACCAGCTCCAATGCTTCGATGGTCCGCTGCGTCATTTCTCTTTCGCCGAGCGCTGCAGCATATGCGTCCCGTCGTACTCCACGTTGCCACCCTCGTCTCTCGACGGGACACGGCAGAGGCTGACAACTTCTCGTGCAGCCTGGCACAACTCACAAACCCGTTGTGTTACGAGTTGCGATGTTGCTGTCGCGACAGCGCCCGGTGGGTGGAGCGATACCCACTCACCCAACGTTTCTGCTCTGCTCTCATGCGTTGCCGATAATTCCTTCGTGCAGCCCTGGCCTCAATGTCGATTGTTACTTTGGACACGACCGCACGGTAGCAGCCAAGCAGCCAAGCTATGGACCGACTGGCAGCAATACATGGGCAGCAATGCGGAAGAGAGGGGACGGAGGGGGATCGAAATGGAGACGCGCGTCGAGCCACGGTTTGGGATCTCAACGAAGCCGTCACCAAGCCGTCACCAAGCCGCAGGACATTGAGACCGTGTCTTCAGGCGTGGGTGGCGTGACAGCAGAGCTATGGGGCTATGGGTTGATAAGACGCCTCTGCTGGAAGGCAGTGAGCGAGCGAGCAAGTAGTTTGCGCGGGTGGCGAGAGCGGTCGATGCGTTGCGTTTTGGGACACGTGACGCACGGTGGGGCTAGCTTGGGATGTGCGCTTGGTAATGTGGCCACTGGGGAGCGCGTGCGGTTGCTGTGGGCGCCGATCTGAGGCGGTGAGGAAATTTGAGAAGTGTCGACTTTACAGAGCCCCTATAGCTCAGTGGTAGAGCACCCGCTTAGTAAGCGGAAGGTCGGTAGTTCAATCCTGCCTGGGGGCACTCACTTTCCTGGCTTCCTTCCGAGTCGTCAATCGTCTCGAAGGTTGGCTTGGCGTGCTATCCCGGCACCCTTTGCTCGGTTTTGCTCGGTTTTGCTCGGTTTTGCTCGGTTTGCTGGCGCAGTCGCCCGCTTGCTTTGCTCGCTTGTTTGCCGTCCGCTTCGCCCCGCTCTTTGCCTGCCTCGTCGCAGCGTGCTGCAGTCCGCTCGTGGGGTCCGCCACCAGCTCCAATGCTTCGATGGTCCGCTGCGTCATTTCTCTTTCGCCGAGCGCTGCAGCATATGCGTCCCGTCGTACTCCACGTTGCCACCCTCTCGTCTCTCGACGGGACACGGCAGAGGCTGACAACTTCTCGTGCAGCCTGGCACAACTCACAAACCCGTTGTGTTACGAGTTGCGATGTTGCTGTCGCGACAGCGCCCGGTGGGTGGAGCGATACCCACTCACCCAACGTTTCTGCTCTGCTCTCATGCGTTGCCGATAATTCCTTCGTGCAGCCCTGGCCTCAATGTCGATTGTTACTTTGGACACGACCGCACGGTAGCAGCCAAGCAGCCAAGCTATGGACCGACTGGCAGCAATACATGGGCAGCAATGCGGAAGAGAGGGGACGGAGGATCGAAATGGAGACGCGCGCGTCGAGCCACGGTTTGGGATCTCAACGAAGCCGTCACCAAGCCGTCACCAAGCCGCAGGACATTGAGACCGTGTCTTCAGGCGTGGGTGGCGTGACAGCAGAGCTATGGGGCTATGGGTTGATAAGACGCCTCTGCTGGAAGGCAGTGAGCGAGCGAGCAAGTAGTTTGCGCGGGTGGCGAGGCGGTCGATGCGTTGCGTTTTGGGACACGTGACGCACGGTGGGGCTAGCTTGGGATGTGCGCTTGGTAATGTGGCCACTGGGGAGCGCGTGCGGTTGCTGTGGGCGCCGATCTGAGGCGGTGAGGAAATTTGAGAAGTGTCGACTTTACAGAGCCCCTATAGCTCAGTGGTAGAGCACCCGCTTAGTAAGCGGAAGGTCGGTAGTTCAATCCTGCCTGGGGGCACTCACTTTCCTGGCTTCCTTCCGAGTCGTCAATCGTCTCGAAGGTTGGCTTGGCGTGCTATCCCGGCACCCTTTGCTCGGTTTTGCTCGGTTTTGCTCGGTTTGCTGGCGCAGTCGCCCGCTTGCTTTGCTCGCTTGTTTGCCGTCCGCTTCGCCCCGCTCTTTGCCTGCCTCGTCGCAGCGTGCTGCAGTCCGCTCGTGGGGTCCGCCACCAGCTCCAATGCTTCGATGGTCCGCTGCGTCATTTCTCTTTCGCCGAGCGCTGCAGCATATGCGTCCCGTCGTACTCCACGTTGCCACCCTCTCGTCTCTCGACGGGACACGGCAGAGGCTGACAACTTCTCGTGCAGCCTGGCACAACTCACAAACCCGTTGTGTTACGAGTTGCGATGTTGCTGTCGCGACAGCGCCCGGTGGGTGGAGCGATACCCACTCACCCAACGTTTCTGCTCTGCTCTCATGCGTTGCCGATAATTCCTTCGTGCAGCCCTGGCCTCAATGTCGATTGTTACTTTGGACACGACCGCACGGTAGCAGCCAAGCAGCCAAGCTATGGACCGACTGGCAGCAATACATGGGCAGCAATGCGGAAGAGAGGGGACGGAGGGGGATCGAAATGGAGACGCGCGTCGAGCCACGGTTTGGGATCTCAACGAAGCCGTCACCAAGCCGCAGGACATTGAGACCGTGTCTTCAGGCGTGGGTGGCGTGACAGCAGAGCTATGGGGCTATGGGTTGATAAGACGCCTCTGCTGGAAGGCAGTGAGCGAGCGAGCAAGTAGTTTGCGCGGGTGGCGAGAGCGGTCGATGCGTTGCGTTTTGGGACACGTGACGCACGGTGGGGCTAGCTTGGGATGTGCGCTTGGTAATGTGGCCACTGGGGAGCGCGTGCGGTTGCTGTGGGCGCCGATCTGAGGCGGTGAGGAAATTTGAGAAGTGTCGACTTTACAGAGCCCCTATAGCTTAGTGGTAGAGCACCCGCTTAGTAAGCGGAAGGTCGGTAGTTCAATCCTGCCTGGGGGCACTCACTTTCCTGGCTTCCTTCCGAGTCGTCAATCGTCTCGAAGGTTGGCTTGGCGTGCTATCCCGGCACCCTTTGCTCGGTTTTGCTCGGTTTGCTGGCGCAGTCGCCCGCTTGCTTTGCTCGCTTGTTTGCCGTCCGCTTCGCCCCGCTCTTTGCCTGCCTCGTCGCAGCGTGCTGCAGTCCGCTCGTTTGGTTGTGGAAGCTTGATTTGGTTTAGAATTGACCAGAAAATGAATGCTGTAAATGGGATTGACTGTTATGGAGATTTAGTGGTAACATGGTGAAATATTAAACAAATCCAGCCGGTGCCATCAGCCTGAAGTTGATGGCATCTGTCCATCCATCCGTGACGACATAGACCTACCCCTGCTTCATAATTAATTTAACGACGAAGATCCGGTGGAGTTCATCTCGTGTGCGCTTCAGTAACACGTCGCTAAATTTATGACGTGACGGGAGTTTTATGTTAGGAACCGCCATGACAACGACTTCACTAAAATGCGATGCTTCTACGAGAATAAACGGTAATGCGTAGACGAACACCTCTCACGCCAGTGCCATTTTGATTGCGTCTTGGTTCATGTCGCTGGGTGGATGCGCGATACTCGTGGCTGGGGTTTGTCGGAGAACTTGTGTCGGTCGAAATTCATCTAGAGCGTCTCTTGCAGCATTTGGACACTGCTGAATGCTTATTTGTGTTTTGGTTACCGTGGTTTACAAGGTCGAAGCAGCAAACAACCGCTTACTTTGCTGACGAAATTGAGCAATTTATCATATATATTGAACGCGAGACAACAGCGAAAATCGTCACTGTCGATATTGATAATTTTGTGCCCTCGGGAGCACAACGACTGCTATTGTTGTAACAGCGAACACTGGATCAAAATGTGTATAGACACAAGAGGTTCAAAATTTATAATTTTTTTATCGACCTTTTAGATTCTTATTTTTCTGTCTAATTCAACCAAAATCCAGCCGTTTTAACGCTGTAGATGCTAGAAAATGATTCATCAGAATGCTGCATTATTCGGGGTAAAGGCACGCTTGATTGTGATATGCGATTGGGCTAGAATGAAAAAGATGTCGAGGTAGATACTTCTTATCGTCGCAGATGTTGCTCAGATTGCACTTTTGACAATGATATTGTGAATCAATTTATATAGATGACTGCATAGTACCTGCTACTCGTCTAGTTCTTGGTCCAACGTGCGGAATTTATCGTCAATTCTGCACATGTCTCAAGCGAGCCAGCTATTCTGCGGGCTTAACTTCAGTTAGGCCTGCCAGCCGTTTGCAGTTGCAACTTCCCCACTTATAAGGTTATCAGCACCAATCATATTCTGTAACAGCTCCGAACGTTGGGTGGTATGGCGACGTGTTGTACGGTCGATGAAGACATTTGGTGGCGATAGTCTTTACGGCGGAGATGACCATTGGTTTAGTTAGTCGCGCAAGAACGAGGAGGATACTGTTGCATACGAGATTTGCTAAAAGCCAGTATAGAAACGAGTAAATCGTCAGAAAATGAGGAAAAACTTACCATCTGTGTTGAAGTGGCTTTCAAGCCGACTGTGCCGCGTTTTCGTAGTTGCAACCTCATTTTTCACGAACTTACGGCATCCAGCACTATGCATGGATGTATTGCATACCCCGTACGCTCAGGTTAATACAGAGGTAGTTTTCAAACAATTTTTCTGCAAAATTCCCATGGTAATCCTTGAGGTCATCATGCTTCTATGTTTTGAGGAATTCCAGCTTCGACTGGACCCTTCAACAAACGAAGCATACGTCATCTGGCTTATAGCAACAATACCGTAAAAAAACAGTAAAAGTTTCATAAAATGTGGTAAAAACAAAGGTACGTACTAATCTCCTTTTCAGCTTTTGTTGTTAGAACATAAGGTACACAAAAACACCTCGCTTTGTTTCAAGGATCCTCCACGCGAAATTCACGTTGAAATCTAGCAACGATATTTTCCACGTCATTAATTACTTTCATGATCTGTCTGGCCACGAATTCACTCGTATGATAATTCGAAACACTTATTACATGTTTGACGTCATTTCGTAAAATCGATCAGCGCTTCCTTGTTGCGGCTCGACGAAGCACCGCCAAAGACTTCCCAAAATGGGAAGTCTCTATTATTTCCTCAATTTCTTTATTACACGCTTGGCCAAGAAGTAACACACCATCCTGCTAACTCCAACCGATTTGCTCGAGTGTAGTCATTGTCATTATTTTCAATATGTACAACATAATATAGAGCTTTGTATTCTGTATGATAGTCTTCAGCAGGTCCCTTGTGATGTTTGCCGCCGCAACCCCTTGCTCTTAATAAGGTTGATCATGCCGTCCAAAAGGACAAACGGTAGATTTTCACTTGACTGTTGGACATTTCGAAGCTGTTTATACAGCCCCACATGAGGCAGGATATACGTAACGTTCACCCACGATGTGTCTCCAAATACTGGTGACGTAGGCAGATCTGTCAACGTTGCGTGGTTTCGAAACAGAGCAGTAGCTAACAGTGGATGTGATGGTGGAAGTGTAGCACGAAGGTACACTGAGTGCTTTACCAGTGATGCAACGCATAGCTTCAGGATATCACGCAGGCCGCTAATTCTTGCAACGCGGGGTACATTTTACCGACGCAAGCACAGACCATCTGGTCCTCGTTATCCTTGACGTGTGGAGGTAACACAGCAAATGCAGGCCGATCCAACTGCAGCCCAGCAACAACACGCCCGAGGAACTGATCACCTGCCGTTTCATATCTAATGTAGCGATCCTGCACCCCACTCAGAGGCCATCCGACCCGCTGGCGATGGAAGGCCCACCTGTGGATCCACTGCAGCCAAGTGTGGCGATTCCCTTTCTGATTTTCTGATTTTCTGATTGAATGAGTTCCTAGCGGAGAATATTTTTGGTAGCATATAAAGGTACAAGTAGACAACCATCAACTAGTCAAGGATGAAGTCCAGGGCGAGGTGTGATGCCTGTGATCTAAAATAAGTTGGCGAAGAATGTTGCCAAATAGAGATTTCTGTTCTGATCCTGGGAAGAGAGGACCTGGTGGTTGTGTGGCATGCCAAGTGCACTACCAAAGCTATGATCCAACACGATTCGGGACGGAGCGAGTTGGCGAACATGTGACGCAGCTGGATCTCGCGCGGCAAATTCTCACGTGCACGCTTTGTCGGTTAGCTGTAAGTGAAACCGAAGTGTAGAACATATTGTAGAGAAGTCAATGGTGTTCTTCTAACGCGCACGTCGTTCAATACGCAGGCAGAAGATTGGATGGGACTTGACGTACTGCTGAGCATCCATTCGGACCTTGCGACGTACGGAGGCAATTTTTCACTGCTGCGGAGATACTGCGTAGGAATTCATTAATGGTGCAAAATGATAGACTAATTTATAAATTTAGCTGCTAATTTATAGTATAAGCCGTGATAAAGCCCGGTGTCCCCTATTATCACGGATGAAATAGGTAGTTTTCCATGCCCGACTCGCAAAAATCTTAAACAATAAAGTGCGTGTCCGTCTGTCCGTCAGGTCACAAAATCCGGGCTTTTGATTGGCTAACATATTAAATTCGCAGCTCGAGGAACTGTCGTTTAGGGTCTTGCAGATTTCGGATGTCATCGAACAACTTTCGGACAACACTCTCAATATCATTTAGCATTGGATTGTCATATGACAACCTTCGTGCAACCATTCTAGACGAAACGTCAAGAACGGTCAATTGGTAAAAGACCAAGGGCAACCGGTGGCCCAGGACATCGCGGAAGAGCACGACCATGCCCAGGTGACGCTGCTGCACGTGGGAATCGCGCTGTTCAACATTGACGCCACACATAAGAGGGAGATACGCGACAATGGGTTAGACTTCCTGCAGTTTTCCAGCGCCGAGTCCATCGATGTGGACTCAGCCATGATGGCGTACACCCACAGCATGCGCAAGGAAATCAAGGACAAGCACTTGGCCGCCGAGGGCGCTGAAGTCCAGCAGCTGAACACCAACTTTTAAGTGGCAGGGCTGCTCAAGAGCAACGAGATGGACGAGAAGCAAGTCAAGGAGGCGGTGCACTACATTCAAGGCGGTCGAGCCGTTACGGACTTATAAGTACGGCTAGGCCCTGGTTGCTCTTGTCGAGGCAGGCAAGATCGGCCGAATAATTCCAAACCAAGAGCAACCTTGTGCTGATGGTGAGCCTAGTGTTGGTAAGACTGCCATTGTGGGGGCCTGGCCCTCCGTATCGTGGTCAGCGATGTTCCTGAGTCGCTGGATTGCAAGCTGAGATCGCCGAAGCCCAGTACCGCGGCGAGTTTGAGGAGCGATTGAACACTGTGCCGAAGGAAGTAAAGTAGCGCGAACACAAGTTCATCTTGTTCATCGATGAGATGCATCTGTTTTTTTTTTTTTTGCGACGGACAGACTTCGGTAGCGATGGACACTGCCAACCTGTTAAGCCCTGCTTGCGCGTGGTGAACTGTGATGCATCGATGAAACGACGCCTGGCGAATATCGGGAGCATGTGGAGAAGAGAAGGCATTCGAGTGTCGTTTCCAGCAAATGCTTGTGAAGGAGCCATCAGCGACGGACACCATTCTACGAGGGCTGAAGGAGCGTTACGAGTCGCACCACAGCTGGTTGGTCTTGGATTCGGTTATCGTCGCTGCTGCCAATCTTGCTGTTCGGTAAACCAAGAAGCGCTTCATGCCCGACAAGTCAATCCAAAGCATCGATGAAGCGTGCGCTAATGTCCGTGTCCAGCTAGTGATCGATGAATTGGAGCGTCGCCAACTGCAACTTCAAATCGAGGTCACTGCGCTGGCAACGGAGAAGGACACGATGAGTCAAGCAGCATTTGAAACAGATTGAACAACAAGAGGAATTAAGGCCCCTGATCCTTCGTCACCAAGTGGTAGAAGGCTCGTGCCAACGAAATGCGAGATCTTCACTTGCAGCTCAAGATGGAGCGGGCCAACCGCAGCCAAGACTTGCACCCTCGCCGATCTGTCGTTCTATGCCTTCTCAGACGCCAAGCGCCGGATTGCAGGGCTGATCAAGCCTAGAAGCGTCAAGACGAGCACAAGATGGTCGAAGAAGTGGTGCGTGAAAAACAAATCTGCACGGTGGTGGCTCGGTGGACGGGCATTCCTGTGCGCCGAATGGCGTCAAGTGCGAGATTAAAAGGCTCACTCGAAGGTGCAGAACATTTTGCTGCAGCCGCTAGTCGGCGGTCGTCTGACGGACTCTCGTGACTTGGCCCAAACGGTGGTCATCATGACGTCCAACATTGGCGCTCAGCCCTTGCCGTTCAAGAATGGATTGCCATCACGTGTGAGCAAGAAGACAAAGACCGAAAACGACTGTGTGCACGAGGATAACGAGACCCAGTGCAAGTTCGCTAAGCAACGCGTGGTGGTTCTTCTGCAGCTGCGCCTCATGGTTCGTCCAGAGCTGCTCAATCGCCTAAGGGATCATGAGTCTTATGATCTTAACCCCCTCTATCGAACACCGTTGATCGTGCGGGGTGTTTGAGCCGCCCCCGCTGCTGCAGTTCAAGCTTTCTGAAGGAGTCGCAGATCTCGGTGAACGTGATCACCAGAGCGCTGTACGTGGTTCTGGACGAAGCCTACGAGCTGCAGTACGGCGTGCATCCTATCAAGCGCTACATCGCCGTTGTGACCGGCCTGAGCAAGCTCATCAACTCGGGAGCGAGAACCACGTAGACCGACGACAAGTTGTCATTCAACTTCATGGACACCGACACGACCCGCAAGTGCATCCGTTATTGAGATGATTCAAGAAGGAATAGTGAAGTCTGATCAAAACAGACTCATGACGAAACAGTGTTGTACTCATTTATTTTTCTTTGGTAGACAGGGTCACCGAGCGGTCTGGTCTTGTTTTCGGGTCTTGTCGGGACCCGAGACCCGAAGCAAGGCCAGACCAAAACAGGACCCGAAATAATATTAATATGATAACTTGTATGTAAAAAATGAAATTATTTTTGAAATGCAAAGTTGAAGTTATGCTATGCAAATTGGATTCGGTGTCGTGCTGATCCCAAGAGCGAATAGATCACGAAGATCTAGTGGATCCGCGGCGGGTTCGGCGTGCTTCAACAACAGGGGAATGGGGTACGCGCGTGTGTTGACTATGGCGGCGTCCACGACCTTATTGGTCATGTCTGGCAGTCAAATTGGCTGGGGTTCGTCGTTGGGCTGGCTGACGCGGCACTAATAACACATTGACAGATGCTGGGAGCTGGGTCTCGTATCTCGTAGGAGCAGTGGCTCGCTGGTTGAAAAGTCGGATAGAAGCTGCACATATCGACTGGAAATCATGTCGATGATACCAACGAAAGCAGGCAGATTCGGATGCGGAGAGGTAATCGCGGCATTCATCTCGCGGTTGAAGCGCTCCAACGGGTTGTTGGTTCTCGAGACAATCTCTCTGTCGATTCCATGTACATTCCACAGCTCCACAGGAAACCGTTGCATCCAAGTCTGCTGGAAGTAGTTCCAGAAAACATTCCACTTGGACGTAGCATATTCAACTCCTCTGCTGGCGCATTCGTGAACCAGTTTTCTCTTAACGTAATCGATTCCATGTGGGCCCACGTGATCCGGTGGGATAATCGTCAGCAAATCGAGCATCCCAGCTTCCATTGCAATCGAAATGGCGGGTGCAGCGACACTGAGCTTGACTAACTGTCTACGGATAGCTTGCTTGAAGTGAAAAAAAAAAACACCCAACCATCCGAGAGTCCGGAAACTGCGTTGCCACCCTCTTCGTGATCATCATCGGCCGATTCATCGTCATTATCTCCATCACCTTGGTCACCCCCAACGTCAGCACCTGGGTTGTTCGGAGTGGCTTGACCCTGCCGTACTTCACGGTCATCAAGAGTCTGTCCCTCGCCACGATCTTCTTCTTCATCACCCTTCGCTTTGATCGCATACTCGTTGGACGCATCCGAGAGCCATTCCTCCTCGATTTGGACGGCTTGACGCCCAGGGAGTGGTTCATCTTGAGCAGTCTTGGGTAGTGGGCAAGGGAAGCTTGTTAGATGTAAAAAGCAAAGTGAGGTAAGGATGCTGTCTTGAAGACGCAATTCATCTTTAGAAAGGACTCACAATCGCAGACATAGGTTTATTTTGGACGTGCACTCGTAGTTAACGTGCAATCTCATCTTCATTATTAGCCTGTGCTTGTAAAACGATCTTATCGCACTGGGATCAGATCTAAAGATGTGTTGTCCATTAGTGCCGAGCGCAAAAGTTGCAGAGATTCATATAAAACTAGCCGAGATTTGCCCAAAACAAGAAAATTTTAGCGGAAGGATGCGCTACCAACACGAATAGTAAACTAGAACGTTAAACAGAGTAAAAATCTTCATTTTCGAGCAAAGACATGTACAAATCTAGCCGAGGAATTCTTTGTTTTCTTTCCGATATAGCTAAGTTTATCCATTTGAAATAATGTTAGACAAAGTCAACCAGATTAACTCGCATAGCGCAAATTTTATTAATATTTGCTAACTTATCACCACGAAGGGGTTTCTGCAGAAAGGGCACGGTGGTGGACCTTCACGTGGGCCGTAATCTTTGAGCATCCCTTGGCGCCACGATTTCGCCCACATGAGGAAGCACCGACGGTGCAGAGCGTGCGGGCAATTCTCCGAGTGAATCGATCGTGCCGTGAAGTTTGTGCAAATGTCGCACTTCTTGAGCTTGGCGGAGTACTTGACCCGTTTTCGCTCGCGGTCAGCCTTCCTGACCTTGTCCTTGGTGCGCTTCAGTCGTTTCGCCCGCAACTTTGGGTTGCGGGTTTCCTTGCAGATCCTGCGCCCTTGGTGGACCTTCAGGTCCCGCTTTGACTTGAGCTTGGTCCCGCAGCGGGTGCAGGCGATGTTGGAGGGCGATGGCATTTTTGCGAGTGCCAATTGAACAGAACTTAATTGCTCGATAATATATTTTTTCATATGAAATTCTTATCCTACATGCGTCTGTAGATCGTTATGGTCTCGAGACCCGATTCAGGACCAGACCGCTCGGTGACCTCGAAAACATCTTCATTTTCCTTCGAGCTGCTAACCCCCAGGTGAACCACTTGAGTCCCCTAATTACGTCAGTATCTATAACATAGATGTCACAGATTCTGTTCTGATTTTTTAGAAGTATCTAGAATGCTGAAATATACATAATATAATAACTATCGCTGCACTATTTTATGATTTTGGTTCCCACCTGCAGGACGAGCGTTGCCGTCTCTAGCGTCTATATCCATCAGTGAACACCACCATACTGGCTACTCACCCTGCGTAGCCTTTTCACTTAAGCCCAAGCAAGCCGCGGCTGGATTTTTTGTTGTAACTGCATTTAAAAAATATATAATGAAAGGGAAGTGGGGTCTGGTTGGGTCGTTTCGCGGCGCAGCGAGAACGCTTGTAATTAAAAGATACAACAGTAAAATATGCATAATCTACGTGGTGGTTAACGTAGCACGTCATATCTAGCAAGTAATCGGCTTTGCCGTGGACTATCGCAGCATATTATAAAATAAATACAAGACACGTTTGTATTGTTTGCTGTATACACTCAGCAGAATAAATAAATGCAGACATTCTATAGATATTTTTGTTATGAACATCCAGGTGCCCGACGTTGTTTGCCTCAACACACCGAATAAACTGTTTCCGCCAGGGGTCGAAAAAATCGATTGGTTCATACGCCGGTCAAAACTTGCTCGCGGAATTGCAGACTGCGCATGTAGATGCAATTCAAATACCCAACTGCGCCAGCAAGGAAATTGCAATTTCAAACTGCATCTTCGAAACAACTGCAATGTGAAATTGTATTAAAACACGCAATACCCACCCGTACTACGTAAGTGCGCACTCAGCTAGTTTTGTGTGAATTCTTGATTGCTTGTGCCACGAGCCTTGAGTCCCAGTAACCAGTGTTCATTTTAAGGAACATAATAACCTCGAACATTACGGGGCTCATGTCGCGCCCCCGATCGGTTATCACGTGCTTTGCTGAACTGAACAGTCGTTCAACAGAGACTGAGGTCCCTCACAAGAATCTCAAATCTTGATACTCTGTCGTTTGCACGAGTTTCTGACGTTTCCGCTCTTCGATTTAGGAGATATCGCCGCCCTAGCTGATACGCCGTTGTTCGTGTACCTGCGGATTCTCGAATTTCTTAATCGTCTCCTTTTCCTGTGTGGATAGATCCGCAATGCGCCCGTTCTGGACATTTGTAATGGCAAATTCAAATATAGTGTTGTGCACTATCAATGCATCTTGAGCAAGATGCTTGCTTAACTCAGGGTAATCCTCCAGAATTTCACTGAACGTGCCACGGCACGTTGCCAAAGCGACGTCTTTGTCCTGCAGGCCAGCCATGATCGAGTTGAATTTGCGCAACGTAGGGAAGATGTTATTTAGAATTTGAAGCTCGCTGTTTCGAGGGGCTTCAACGTCGCGGACTTGATGTAGATCGTCTTCAATTGCGAAAAATCGATCCAGCATGTTGTACGTAGAAGACCATCGCGTGTCATTATTTCGAATCGCAACGAGCTCCGTAAGATCGAGTAATGCGGCGGCCGACTTTAAGGTGCACGCTTTCGAGCACATTTTGCTCAGCTTGTCGGTTGCCGCGACAGCGCCGGGTTGTCTGTCACGTAGAGGCTAAGTTAAACTTGTGAAATCCACATCCAAATAGCGTCACGCCCAACAACTCTGCTGTGGCTCTATTGACGCGGCAGTTGTCGCGTATCAATGGCGAGAGGGAACGGTTGAACACCCCACAGCACGAAGTTCAGCAAGTCACGGTGCGACTCCGCTGTGTAAGAATGCTCGTCGAGCGGCGGTGAAAACCAAGAAGCACCTCCGTCACGGCTTTGTCGTGAACGAACACGGCTAACACGGCGACGTAGTGTGTAGATTTTGTCCTCTCACCCGTCGAACATAATCGCAAATTCATTCGGCAGATTCTGAGTGATAACGGTTTCCACAAGCGACACAAGAGCTCGTAGGTATGTCGTCACCGACTTGCTGGAGACACGATCGGCCGGCTTTATCCCTGCAAGCTGCCGCGTCATATCGTTATCCACCTCTTTGAAGGGCATGTCTCGCAAGATAACCCAGCGCACCCATTTATACACCACGAGGTCGCGTTCTGCCACGTAGTCCTGTGTGATGTAGCGATTCTCCAAGGATCGCGGCAGCCAACTATCGTCTCTACTATTGTCGGAACCAGGTTACCATTTTGGGCCAATCCCAGGATCGGACGAAGGTTCGTTAAACCTCAGGGTGTCGCTACCCGGGTGCCACTATACCGAGGCGGTCACTACTCTGAAGGTTCCGCGGCCGCGAGGCTGAATGAGTGGCCCTGCTAGCGCCGACAATATTTCGCTTGATATTATATAGAATCATCGGGAAGAGTAGATTTAGAGGGAGTAAGAGCCCGCGAGGGCGATACAAAGAGAGCAGATTTTACCCCGACTTCCCAAGCGGCCAAGCGTCCCAGGTAAGCACCTTGCCCTGTTATCGTGGCTTATGCCTGCCAGCGAACACAGACCTTCGTGAAGTGAGTGTTCGTTTGGTTAGGTGAAGAGTGAAGAGTGGTAGTTAGAGTGTATTTTGGTTCGACCCTATTGATAGGTGGGTGTTAGGGCCCTGCTTTGGAGTGCTAGTTGCATTCCAACGTGACTTCCGGCCGGGGTTGTACTCCGGCGCCTTCGTAAGAGAGTCCACGGGACTAGGCAACCTTCGTCTGCTGGTGCCACGGGGTTTTGAGTGAGAGAGAGTGTGTTTGGACGTACAGGTTAAGGCTCGTGCCTGTAGCGTCGGTTTATATTGCCTACAGCGTAGACAGTAAGTGGAGGCCACACCGGCTCGAGCAGGGTCGGATCTGGTTCCTTCAGATCACGCCCAACATTCGCTTGATAATCTGGAAAATGTATTGTTGTGTGCAGAAGCTCGCTGCTACTTTAGCGAAAGTTCAGTGGCTATCTACACCACAACTGCACCTCAAAACCCAGGTTGTTTGTCCTTCTTTTCACAGCCAAAGCATGTTTTTTTCCTGTAGTCCTCGCCTTGGCACTTCTTCAAATGCCGGTGCAGGTTCGTATACCCTGTCCCCCATTGTTTGCAGGTTTGACACTACACTTGACACGTTTATAGACTATGTCGTCGGCGGAACCGCTGATTTCAAAGCAGTACTTTCACCAGGTTAGGAACCTGACTCCAGCGCAACTTCTTCTTGTTAAGAGCCATTCTGCAAAGCGACACAGTGGGGATAACGAGATCAGGGGCAGCAACGGAGCGGAGGCGATGACTACGACTACGACTAGTGCTGAGTCAACGGCGAGGGTTTGCTGGAGCAGAACTGGCGTCGAGGGAGCTTGAGAGAGCGGAGCGGTGCGAAAGGAGCAAATGAGAAAGAGAGGTGGCAATAAGCGCACAGGAATGTATGAATGGTTCTATACCGGTCTGCACTGCCGACAAGCAACTGTTCCCCCGCGCCATATTCAGCCTCTTCCTCGAGGACGAACCGATCCTGGATCGGTGATGTTGAAGCGAGCGCTCTCGTTTTTCAAGCAATATTTTTTAGTTTTTATGGCAATACAAGACTGCAGTAAGCCCAACACTGCTAGGGTAAACTACACCGCTGTCGAAACTGCAGTTGCGAACTGCATCATTGCGGACACTGTAGTGTCAAACTGGGTAAGGCCAAACTACCGCAGTGTTAACCACAGTTGTCCGTAACACTTCCAATCGTTGGCAATTGACTTGCGCTTCATAGCGAATCGCAGGATAAGCGATAGGACGACAGTTCAGCTCACGTTGCTTTCAACGGCAAACAGCTAACACATTTCGGTCATCTTTGGAAGCCTCAGCTCCCGGTTTCTTTAGTGTTGGAACGGCACAAAGTAAAATCTAGACTCGAAGCAGGATGACCTCCAACCGAACCTGTGAGTCCAGGCCGCGACACCGATGGCAACGATAACACGGCTATCGGCCCCGGTATTGGCTATTATGCCGCTTTGGATCAGACATCGAGTTTGGTGCAGCGGCAAAACGAAAGTCGCGAGTACGGAGATGCAGTCAGCGCTTGTTGCGCTATCTCGGGCGAGAACATTAATATGACGATAATGACAGTCAAGAACACCCTTCAAATTTGTGTGGGAAATCCAAGTTGTGTTGATCGCGAAGGGGCGGATTACCAGTAAGATCGACAAGATTGAAAACGTGAAGAACAACGCCATCGGGAACATCGTCGAAATCGTGCGTAAGCGAGCGCAAAGTGCAAACGGAAACTCATTTTGCACCACGCTGACGTTTTGATCGTAGAACTGGGCTTACTGAAGTGCTTGGTATAAATGTTTATCATGCCAGTACAAGAAACGTTTCCTGACTGTGGAATCTCGCGATGAATTGATTGTAAATTCTACCTGGTTCGCGAGCTGGAGTAGTTCGTCCAAGTGAGCTAACACCAGAAACTGATGAAGCGATCCTGAGGAAATATGCTGTATATCGCGGAAAATTCACGCCAAAGCTTTCTAAGAAACTTGTCCGATGGGCGAGCAAGAAAACGCTAGACTTGGTTTACTTGAAAACAGGAACGGCAACAACGGTGCATAGCACCTTAAACCTCGCCGAAGTCCAAGGTAAGAAAGACGGCTTGGATGGGCACCAGTGTGGGCTAACATCTGTCGTGCTGGGAGACTTGAAATGGGCCTTGAGTTTCTCGCAATCGGGGCTGGTACCAAAACTATGGACACATACCTTTTTCTATCATAATTCTGTGTACACAGTGGCTTATTTGTCTAAATAACACCATTAAAAATCGCTTATTGTTCTGCGAAAGAACATTGATTTCAAAACCCGTTTAAATATGATATGTAGTTAATGTACTCATGTATGTAATTAAAACGGCAGTCTTATATATCAAACAGGTCGACGAGGGGCTCCAAGGTTGATAAATCCCCGGCTAATTTTGCACCGATGCATAGGATGGTCTTTCCGTAGGCTTCAGTGTGACACCGTATTCCGCAACACTAACTTCCCAAGATGACACCATCATATCGCGCAAGGGCCAATCCAGCGTCGAAATTTATTAACCCTTCCGCAAGCACTTATATAACCGATAACGTACCAAGTTAAAATCGTATATTCCAAAAGAGCGCGAAAGCCGCCGTTCCGGTAACAATGTTCAAGTTCCATTTTTCGAACGAAGTAATGCACGTAGCGCGTAAAGGTCATCTGACCATGAAAATACTGATCAACGAGTTCTAGGGTGCGTTAACGAGGTGCCATTGGTGATTGTTGCACAACCTGGTTATGAGATTGAGTGGAAGGCATTTTCACTTGGTTGATCTACAAGGACAACATTACTCTTAGAGCCGTTCTTAACAGAGTAGAAGGAGTAGAAGGAGTAGAATTCGTAGAGCGTTCTACAATTGTCTGATCCGATTGCGTAACCACAAACGCATAAACGGTGCTGCAGGTAGAATCCTTCTCCTCCGGTCATATAGAGCGAGTGAACGCGTTCACCGGAGGGAACGGAGGAATAGGCGGCCCCCGCGTCGAATTACTACCAAAACCACCCAGCGAGACCAAGATGACCCAAAGCTCCACTGACCAAGCGCTTCAGGAAGAGAAATCCTACTTGCCTGCTGCCGACTTCGCAATCTGGCCATCTCTGTCTTCTCGACCACTCCAAGCGGGGGAAGGGTCGTGCCTTTCCAGCCCAGTCTGTCGTGACGACTACGGCTACTAGTATCGATGGACACTCCGACCACGATCAAGATGCTACACGTGGCTGGAGCTCGATCTCCAGCGAGCCATGGGGCCGCCTCAGCTTCTCCAGCTTCCCGTTAACGCAGCCTTCATTGCGGAACGCCATGGACCATAGCCCTGTTCAAACTACGCTGGCGAAAGGCAGCACTGCGCCTGCCGCTAGCTTGATAATGCGACCGACTTCCGGTACTGTGGATCTCACAATGAGTGAAGGAAGAAGCCGCACTCACAGTCCCGCGGCCTCGAGCAGTTTCTCAAGCAGCTCCTCAACCAGTTCGGTCACTGCTCCTGCAACATCGAAAGAGCTCGCTGAATGTGATGATCCCAGCAGCCCGGCGGCACCTTCTCGTCAGCAGTGCCAGCGACGTCGGAAGCAAAAAGTGTCTTCAGACATAGCCATCGAAAGCGTCACCATGAAATACGTTGAATGCTCGGAAAAGGATGTTGTTCGCGATGGAGAAGCCGTACGAATTCCTTATGCTGTTGAAATCATGGGCAAAGACGTAAGTAAAATACTGTACAATGATCTGCGGGCCATTTGAACGCAGTTGGGCATCAAGGCCTATAAGAACAAGACGAAGATGTACCACGAAAACCTCGTCCTGCACGCGCCCAGGTACCAAATCATTTACGTAGAGCCTCGAATCAACTACCAGCTGGCAAGCTCGAAGCGTCAATGAAGCTGTTGGTTCTGGAGACTCTCGGAACAGCTTTCCACCAGCCGCTTCGTTTTCACAACACTCTAAAAGCTGCTTGATCAATACTCCCATTTTCAGACGACGGTGCATTGTGTAGTCTCTCTTGATAATCTTGTTGAATTGCTCGACAGGATTATTTGTCGTAGTATATTCAGGAAGTGTATAAAGCATTGCCACCGGCAGTACCTCACGTTCAGCCAAGACGACTTGAAATATGCTGCAACTGCGATCAGCTCGGATCGCTGGTTCCAATCACGAAACACAGCGTGACTCATATTGTAGAACTCGGTAGCAGACGAGCAGAAGTGCAAATTGTAGATGTCCTGGAGCACCTTGTTAGCTAGGTGCTCTGGCAGGGACATCGCTCGGTCTTGCACGTTTTTAATAACGTGAAAAAGCACATCAGGAAAATGAAGTGCGAGTCGCCCCCAAACGCACCATCAAGCGCACTCCATTGCCCGTCCTCTGCATCTCCCATAACGAAATCCCGTTCGTTGAGAAACAATGCACAGTGCCACCAAGTGAAATGTGCGGCATTTATCGGATATGCCCATAACAAGCACCGGGTATCCCACTTGTGATAGCTTAAATGTCGCATCTATGTGGAAAATGAACGTGTCAGCAGCTCTGTTCAGACGCCGTAGCAAACCTTTCGTCGAAATTCCCACCAAAAATGGTTCTGTGTCGGATCCGTCGCCGACAACAGGTCGTTGCTTCATATCCTCGCGATCCGTGAATGTAAACGGGGAACTGTCATCTTTATTGCCGGTAAACATTCTCGAACGCACCAGCTCCACAATATCATCGTAGAGGTCGGTGTTGCCGAGCTCGGATCGAGCGTAATAGTTCACGAAGTTCTGAATAGACCGTAAATGTGGGAGTTTGTCCTCGGATGGAGAAAACTTGGAGCGCATAGCTATTCTAATCTTCATCGGTCGCGTGTGCTGACCGGCCAGCTTCCTGTAAAAGTCTTTTTGAGAGCGCGTCAGTTTCTTGTGGTCGTTTCGGGGCGGTAGTGGGGACTTGTGCTCGCCGAGATCATAGACTGTTACGACCTCAGACATGCTGCACGTCACGATCTTGCCCCGCCACGGGCATTTCATGCCGGGATTGATTGCCTTGCAGTCCTCAGCAATGCAAACAGCGAGTTGGTACTTCATGTTATGGGGGTGAGGATCCGAGCACATGATGTACGCCGTAGGGTGACCCTTGGACAGCTTGAACTCTTGGAGGCCGTCCAGGAGCTGGTTGGCTTGCTCTCGAGACGCCTGGAAGGCTAACTCTCGCCACGGCAGCGCCTTCGGCATGATCGTGCTGGTGGGAGGCTAATTCGCGGTGTGTGGCCCACACTCGACAACGGACGCGCCTTACTTTGACAATCAAGCCCTGGCTTTGAATGCCATCTCGGCTTCTCATTGGTTGCTGCCGCCGGTCTCTCGGTCCTGTGCTGCAGACACGCTCCAGAGTGCAAATCTACAGGATTGTGTGTTATTGATCATTTTACGGTTGTGAGCATTTCATTGTGTGCTAAAACACGTTTGGAGTGCCGATATGTACTGCTGAGTGAAATTGCATGGTAATCAATCCAGACCATTCCTTCCCCCGCCACCGTGACAGCGTTGACGCCAGTTACCGATGTTGTTTTTCTTCGCAACGGCGTTGATGCCGGTCACAGTTGTTGATGTTGGTCTTGTCAGAAGTGAATTTTCTCCTTGCCAAGGGTTCCAGCCTCATCCATCTTACATACGTTTATTAATAGAACTCGAACTACTTCAACTACTTGTCCTTCCATGCGTGAGGTGAGCAGAAGAACATCCAACTCAAATTTGTGTTACTCTTCGGCACGCCAACAAAAGCGTGCCAAGAATGTAAATCTGATGTTGTCACTGCCTTTAACATCACAATACCATATTGAGACACTTCTTGGAAGGCACCTCGCCACGCACGAGCGCGAATTTTTCAACTCTATTTTTGGTACAGTCAATAGAATCAATCGTTCTAGGAAACCCTCTGTCAGTATCGACCCAATGAATAGTTGCCAGATCCTCTTGAGAAGCAAGACTGGGGATATGAAGCTCAAAAAGGACAAATTACGGTGGCTACGAGCCGATTTTCAGCTTGAGGGCAGTGCTTTCCCTATCGGATAAAGGTAATCGATCAAGGCTACAGAGCATTCATATACAAGTTTTCGTACGGCCACAACGACCTTGATGATCGAAGATTTTAATACAATCCTATCTCCACCTAAAATATTAATTACATAGGAAAAGAAACTTGCCCACCACTGGGGGCCTTCAGAAAATAACACAAATCCCAAATGCAGCGCCCGCAAACTCAACACCAAATCAAAGGGGTAGGTCGCGCAAATTCGCGCACAATCTGTCGAGACGAATTTGGTGTCTCGGCAATTTGCCACCACGCAAGCGCAGTTCGTGATGGCCAGCCATAATTTACTGGTCACGATGCAGCGCTGTGACGCTCAACTCTAGCATGCACATCATTTCCAGATTCACCGCAATGGCCCGCGGCAAGGGCTGGACAACGCCCGAGACGCTGTATATGCTCGGCCTGGTCGAGCAGGTCCTGCCGTTCGGGTCAAACCAGTGGAATGCTGTCCAGCTTGAGTATAATACCAACCTTCCTGACGGCTTCACGGCGCGCGACGCAGATTCTATCAAGAGGAAGTTCAACGCGCTCAAGAACACGCGCAAGCCAACAGGAGATCCTACGTGTCCAGCTGATGTAGCTCAGGCTGAGCGCGTGTACTGCCTGATTGAGGCGCGTTGCAGCGTGCTGGTGCTCGACGACGCTGTCACCCCAGTCCAGACGCCTTCAAGCCCAGCTGGCGGAGTGCCTCCTCGACTACCAGGACCGTCGAGAACTACGGATGCAAACAGCGCCGCAGATGCGCAGAGCGTGCGCGTCGTGGAGAGCACGGCGACGACCACAACGGTAAGATGTTGCAGGTCGTGTTGGTGGTGCATTGACTTTACTGAAATCAAATGTAAACATGATATATTGATAGGGTTCTACTGATGCAAGCTGCGCTGGCATCTCGCGCACTGGCAGGACGGCTGCCGAACTGGAGCAGCTCAGTAATGCGATTAACAGCGGAACAACTGAACTTCTCTCCGAATCAGCTCGTAAAAGACGTCGGGTCGACCGACTGCTTGATAGTTTAGAAGGCGAAGACAATTCGGATTGGTGTACTGCTCTTTTGGCTATGGAAGAGCGCGCTGCTGCTCGAGAGCTTGCATATCGCCGTGAGCGCGATGAGCAACGCCGCCAAGACGAAGAACGACGTGAAGAACGGGAAGCGCTGCGTGAAGAACGCGAACAGCAGCGTCAAGAGCGCTTTTTAGCTCTCATGGCAGAGATAGTTAAGAAGGGAGACTAGCTAACGAAACTCTAGACGACGACATTGATCTAACGCTGCATAAAGACGGATCGAATCTGACTAATACCTGTCTGACGTACTCGAAAGTTGTAGAGGCGGTAAATATTGTTGATACGGCGACGGCGCTTGACAGGATCGAAAGGCAATGGTAATTGGAGCTGGCGGTAGCATTGTGGAGCGCTGCCCATGCCCCACTCAGCTGCTTGACGTAGGGACGTTATGGCATTGCTCATTGCGAGCATTCCCAGCCTGCACTCCACTGGAGCGCGCTCGAGGTCGCCGTCCTTGAGCGGTGTCACGATGCGTCCTCGCATGTCCTTGCACACAGGAAACGCCGTGTCCGCGGCCACACCAGTGCCTGGCACTGTCAACCTGGCGTCTGCCAGTTTCTCTTGGAGGGGAAAACTCATTTCCCCATCGTTCCAGGAGCCTGGGCAATTGTGTTTTGCCCAGACTAGAGTACCGTCACACCCATAGCACAGGGTTCCGGTAACTAGCACTAAATGTAGCCAACCTAGTTCCACCAAGACGACATTAGTAGATGAAGACTTGTGCAGGACTCAAAAAGCTTACCGTTGTAGTGCGCGTTTTGCAAGTCGACGTCCGTGGGCTCTTGCACCCGGTAGTTTTTCCCGTCGACAAATCCCCAAACGCCCGTCACCAAGGGCTCTCGCGCTTGAACAGTAGCTGCCCACTCTTGCTGCAACGTCTTTGTTGGGTAGCAAATTGCCGCGTCAGGCAGGGACATCAGTGCTTGCTCTAGAGCAATCTCACCGTTGGTGAGAATGTTAGACAGCGTAGCCGGCGGCACACCAAATATCTCGCACAGTGTTTTGAGCTCTACAGCAGCAGTGTAGTAGTGTAGTACACAACCTAGAACAGCATGTAGAAAGGGTAACTTCGGAGGGCGGCCTCGCTGTCCTGGGCGCCATTTCTGCTCGTAGAACTTGGAGAACTCGATAAGCAGAAGCTCGAATGATGCTGGTGGCAGCGACACAGCCGCCACAATGCTTCCTGGATGGCCTCCATCGTAGAGTTGCTGCCACGCAGACTTTATCGGGTCCTGGAGGCTCGCCACGGTTAGATAATTCCTCTCTTTAATGCTGTTCCGAATAACGTGTAGCAGTAGAAGCTTCTTATAGCGCTGGCGGCGTACTGCCTTCTCCGCAACAACCAGAGGTTTCAGATCCATGGCAAAACTAAAACTACCACAGCCAAGCATTTGCCAGCATATTTTGCGCAATTTTCTAAGGGTTTCGAGCTCGCAAATGCGAACACAAATGCAGGGGTAGGTAATTGCAATTTTGAGAGCAAATTGCGGCAAAAGCGTGCTTTGTGTGATTTTCTGAAGGCTTCCACTATTACCACTTTTGTAGGCGGCAACGCGTCGCGTCTCAGGTTTACAATCGAGGCACCGTGATTTTTCACCCGATATCTCCTTTTCTGCAGAAAACGAGTCGATACCATGACAGACGAAAGCGCCTCCACACTAACCTGGTCATTTCAAAGCGGTGAGCTAGATCGAACCACAACAAAGTCTGAGCACAAGCTGCACATCAATACATCATTGGAGTTCCCACAAAATAGTACAAACTGATAGTCTCATCTCTTTTATTTGTGACACGCTTTTGGATTTCACTTTCCACTGTCCCCTTTTTATTTTCAGTACCTTCATCGTGCCACGTAAATCAACCTAAAGTTATTAACAACTTTATTGCTACACAACTGTGTTAACTCAGTACTGCACGATCAAAATGGCGAGAAGCTTGAGCGTGCACCTCGCGCTGTAGTTGGCGCAGGTTTGCATCTTGTGTCTTTGTTGATGCCTTGGCGAGCGATTTCAGATAGCTGGCGACCAATAACCGAGCAGTCTCAACGTCCCAGAGCAACGGGTGCGTTCGTCGCAGAGCGCAAGTCAGACGACCTGCTACAGCAAACTCTCCTTGCACCACCAATGCGCAGACGACGTAGTCTCCTTTGGAAGTCCAGCACAGCGAGCTCTTGGTGCTGGCAGTGTGCAGTAAGAACTTCACAAGCGAAGCGTAAAGTCCGTGGTGTAGTAGAGCCATCACATCGAAACGCAGCAGCAAGAGTTCCATGACCATACACCAACTGCTGGATCCTACGGGAGATACAGCACGCTCGCGAACAACTGAGCGGCATATTTCTCTCTTAGCAAGTCGAACGGACACATCAAGAGCAGCTGGCAAGCGAGGTCGAGGTTGTGGGCTTCCCAGTGAGCCAAGACCACTGCTTCCGTTACTGCTGCGTCGCCACTGAGCTTACTGTACGCGTGATTGGAGTACCATTTCAGAAGATCTTCACCCCAGTACCCCGTAAGAACAGAGCCGACCAACACGATACATTTCCATCGCGCAGTGGAGATTTCTCACTCTCCATCTCAGCACCAACACCGAATTGCGACTTGATCCGGGCTTGCAAAGCACGCGTTTGCTCCTCTTGCCAAGCAATATCATTTCGTTCAGCTCGGGGCTCAAAGTTAGCGCCGTCATAACGCACAAGCAAGTTGGACAATGCCACGGTGGCCAGCTCTGCGAATTGCGACGCCTCCAGGCTATCGTCAGCGGCTTGGTGCTCCACAAACACCAGCATTTCCTCGAACAAGGCATCGAATTGATCGAAAATGTCCTGACTCGAAGCTTCGAGGATTGGCGGTATACCCTCTCTCCTTTCCAGTCTGTGCTTCGTCAATAAAACAGACCACACAGCTTTCAGCTGGAGACCGAAAGTCAATTTTCCCTTGCTACCTCGCTGCTATCGTTGTGGGACGTGGCTAGTACGTTGTTCAGCACCGCAGCTTTAGTCCACTCGTGGATGTTGTCTAAGTGCAAAATATACTCGTCGCACTTTAGCAGCACAGCTTGCTGCACTTGCCCAGCGCCAATTCGAACAGATCCTGAAGTTTGCAGTTTTTCCAATCGAAATGAAGCAATTTCTCGGAGAACGGAAGAAGGGGATTGCGCTATCAGTGTCAAAACGCGCTCATAAGCTGCTAGACCATCAGTGTTGCTCGTTGTGGTGCGGAGATATCGTTCAAGAGCATCCAGTCTACCTCTCCCTCGAGTGTCTGGCGTCTTTGCTGATCCAGTGACCCACGTCCACACGAGGTTGTCCACCCACTCAGCTGTATCTCTGAAACATTGATCAATTAGATTCGTCACCGCGGACTGGTAACTTTGAGCAATCGTGTCTTTCACAACTTCGTCCCCGCCAATGCGCAATACAATCTCCATAATAAGAGTTGCAAGATCTACCGAGGTTACGTTCTGGCAAACCTCAATCAATACCCTTTGTGCAAAATACCTTCCTCGTTGGATGCTTGTTGTACAGCATCCATGTCAAACCACGTAGTCAACGCGTCCCGAACATCATCCAGTGAGTGTGACTCGCTTGAATCGAACGTCAGACCACATTGCTGGATATCACTCAACAACAAGTAACACACATTTCCAGCTAGTTCACGCTCCAGATAGAGCAGCTCCTGCTCTTTTCGCTTAAACTGCGTGGGGTCCCATGATACAGAGGAGCTCGAAGAGGTAGATGAAGCAGATGACACGTTCGAGCGCGACCCAGACGTTTGCCACGAGTTGTACTTCGTCTGGAACAGCTTTAACGTATCGGCCGTGATCTCCACTCGCTTTTGAGCCGACAATAGTGAGCCAAAATGCTTAAACCCGGTCAGTTGCTGCCCGTAGAACTCTTCAGAGAGGTCTAAATGTGCTATCAAATCTGGAGATGGCTTAGCGTTGGAGCTGTGCAGGAATAAGCGGTAGAAAAGCAATAAATGCTCGTTGGTAAGAACCGATAGGCACGGCACACAGGACTCGTACGCATATGCTCCCAGGTCTGCTGATAGGACGGCAGTGCTGCTCCCGGCAGCGCCATGTTCCCTCCATATCCCGGCCAGCAGATCGTTGATATAGATCATCACCATGGCACTTGGTGTTACATTGTGTAGCTTACGCAAGATTTTAGTGACAAGCTTGACCGTTTGGCCGCTCAGAAGTGGCCGAACTGCTTCCACAGCAGCTTGCCGCCTCACCGTCGCAACGTTTGGGTCACCGTGCGACGCGTGTAAAGGTGTCAGCAGTTCAGTCGTAGTGACAGCCGCACCGACACGTTTTAGGTCAACAAGCTGACCCACATCTCCATCCAATGAGTCTGCAATGTCTTTCAACTTCTTCAGGCACATAAACAGCATTGTGATACGGTCTGTGGACGGTTTACTCAAAGGAAACAACGAGTGTTCGTTAGCCGGCTTTTCCTCCGTGGATTGCTGTTGGTAAATGCGCTTTGAGCATTCCAATACCATACGCAGCACGAGAAGAATACCGACGTGATCGGTTCCATGTAGAGACTCGTATATACTTTTTTCCGTTGGCGTTGCAGCCTCGAGCAGAAACTTTCCGAAGGAAAACGGTCGCTGCAGGGCCTTTTCCAGGACGTCCACTTGCCCTGTTCGGAAGGCTCGCTCTAACTGATCGTGCCGAGCCAGCGGATTACTATCCTCCGGGGACAACAGCGTGTGCTTAATATATACTAGCACACTTTCATAGTCATCGACACCGAACTTTGTCGCAGCTTGGCACTGTTGGGCGAGCTGTAAGAACATCTGAGATCGCTCCGACGACACCGTTGCTTGGTCTGCCTGAAGCGAAAAGAACTGATGGAACCTGCGAACAATATCCTCACTAGGACAAACTGCTCCGTCATTGCTATCCTTTGCGACGAAGAAATCGCTGGCAGCACCTCGTTAACGCAAAACTCTTCGAAGATGCCATCATCTGGGCAAAAGTCGCCCCACAGCTCCAAGTAGCTCAAGCCAACCTCTAGATATTGATTCCAGTCACCAGACACTGAAGCAGCTTTACTGGGAGTGTGCACCAGCTCCATTGCTTCTTTCACACAAAGCTGCACCATTTGCTGCAGGAAGATTGATTCGGTGTCACTAGTATTGCCGTGAGCATCACTGTCTGCACTGTTGTAAGTCAGCTGAACGAGTTGGAACCCACGTTGCAACAGTCTCAATAGGAATTGTCGGTCGTTCTGTTCTTCGTGTAGCAGATCGACTACCACTTTGAGCTCGTTGAGGAGAACAGCTTCCACGCCGCTACCATTCTGCTTCTCCCCAGCAAGACGACGCATTTCCAGATCATCGTCAGATAAACCCAACTCAACCATCAGCGCTTGGATTGCTTCGATCTTCTCGATCCATGGCAAAAGTAAGTCAGTCACTTGATGAGAAAACAGATCGGTGGAAGCGAGGCTACTTGAGCTGAGGAGTGCGCAACAGAGAGTGCGCTTTTGCCCCAGTACCGGAAAGATGAGGCGGACACAAGATCCAATACCAGTGAAAGCAAGTGCACATGTGTGAGCTCCTGTCCGCTTCCACTCGTTCCATGGCTAGCCACAGCTCTACCCGAATCCGACGATATCCCGTTAATCACTCGCATGGTCAAGTCATAAGCCACGTCGTAGTTCATGCAGTAGAGGGCAGAGTATGCACCTTTCATCCATATATCAGCAGACACAGCCGTCATGGTGTTCGTGCTCTCGCTGGTGACCACAAGCTTAGCTTGTTCATGTAGCGGTAGTGTCGCCCACTCACGAAGTGGCAGCAAGCAGCAGGTTGCCAATCTCAGCTCGTAGACGCACTTGTATAAACGCTCGGTATGAAGAAAGAAATCTTCAAACGCAGATGATGATCCGCTTAGGCACATCGTAGCTAAACGACCAAGCTCGTAGGCTGAGTGTAACTGGCCAAACCTTTCGTCCATGCCCAGCATACGCTTGATAAACCACTCGCCATAAAGGTCACTACAGCTCACGTTATCTCCACAGATTTTGACTTCATCAGTAACATCATCGAGTGAATTACCTGGTACAACTGGCACAACGATAACTGACAAGCCATCGCTGTCGCCACGCTGGTCAAGATCATCCAGTTCAGTATCTCCTGATACTGAATGGATCGTCGTCAACTCCACCTTCGCCAGTTGCGCAGTCACGCCGTCTCCACTGACCACGATGAATTCACTGCTGCTGGGACTCGGATAGAACACACCCGCGATCGGAATCGTCGGCGTCCACTGCTTCTGCGGCAGATGCTTCTTCATGTCCACTCGCAGCAGCAGCGTAGATCCCTCTGTTTCCTCTTCATCCAGCCACTGGGGGCGTGTCACCACCCAGAGAACTCCTTCGAGAGCTCCGTCGTCGCCCTCGACGTGACCGCAGACGACCAGAAGCTTGTCGTCGGGGCTCCACGTCAGTGCCCAGTGCTGCTCCGCTGCTTGCTCCCTCGTTTCCGTCTCCGGCACCAACTCCAGCAGCTCCGGCTCCTCTGTATCTTGGCTAAACAGGCCCAAGCAGACGCGGTTCGACTGTCGGGTCCGCAGCAGCACAGCCGCATTTGTCGTTGCCTTGGTCTCGCCTCGGCCTCGGCCACGGCCTCCGCGTCGGGGAACAGCTCGCGGGCCCGCAGCAGCAGCGGCGCCACGTCGCTCGCCATGATTTGCTATATTTTTGTAATTGTATTTTTGCTGTCATTTAGCGGATTGAACGAGTTTTTAGATGGCGAAGGACGAGGTGGCGGTGGAACAGCCCAAGGACGACGAGGCCGCGCTCAACGAGCTGCAGCAGCACCTGCAGCTCGAGGCCTTCGACGGCAAGTACCTCACGGCGCAGGAAATCCTGCTCACGCAGCTGTTCCAGTCCGTAGCGGCGGTGCGTTCCCTCCCAATTCTTTAATACATTTAAACCAGTCTCTAAAACGCTCATTAACTATTCAGGACGCCAAGAATGACACCGGAACTTGTCTCAGCGTGGACCTGAGTATGTCGGTGCCTACTGGCATGTCTCCAAAGGGGTCGCCCCGACCCCATTGGGTCGCAAGACGTCCCTAAGCTCCATGAAGAACTCAGGAGGAGCCACTCCGCCTTCCTCCACGACACCCAAGCGACAAGTGGCATCGGACAGAGCTCGTGTCCAGAACTTCCTGGCCCAACGCTCGTCCACCGGTGTCTCCCCTGCCAATGGGTCGGGGCCTTCTGCTACTTCAGGAACTTCTAAACCCATGTCTGCAGTGGAACGAGCCAAACTGTTAATGGCTAAGAAGGCTGGAGGGAGGACGACCAGCACGTCGACTGTTGTGAAACGCACCAATCCACTGACAGACATCCTCAAAGGAGGCTCCGGCAGTGTCGTGGGAGGTGTCCACAGTGTGAAACGTCCTAGAAGTGCCAAGAGCGACAAGCCCGGAGAGATTAAGATCCAAGGAGGACGCACTTCCATCCAGTTGCCATTGGAGAGTTTCCTTCGAAATGAAGACTGGGACTCCGCCACTGGCACGCCGCTGGATCTCGTGCTGCCAGAGGTGGCGTTTGCTACCAACAACACGCTGATTATCCACGCCACGCTGCCGCCAAGATCATCCCGGTGCTGCTTTAACATTAGCACGCAGACGAGTATGCTCAGTGGAGCGCCATATCCGGGCACTGTGCTGTATCACTTCAACCCGAGACGTCAGCGCGGAGGGCACATCATCCAGAACAGCAACATCGACGGACGCTGGGGCTGCTCGCAGCCATTGCCGAGGTTCCCGTTGGCTTTCGGCGAGCCGTTCACACTGCGACTGACGATTGTCCCGACTGGGTTCTTGGTGTTTATCGAGGAGATTTTCCAGGACGAATTCAAGCACCGAGTTCCCATCCGTGAGGGCGAAAACCTCGTCCTGACCGTACCGACTCGCGATGAAAACGGTAATCCTGAAGGCGTGGTGGTTCACAGTGTGTGGTGGGGCCATGCTGAAGTGCCGCCGAACCTCGACACGCGTAGACGCGGTGGGAATGGCGGGTATCGACCTCGAGATGGCGACCGTGGCGGCTACCGCGGCGGGCCTGGTAGAGGTGGCGATCGTTTCATCCAGCACCGCACCCGTTCGAAGTGTACGTGGGCAACCTGCCGCAAGGACATCTCGCGAGGAGCTGTCGTTCCTGTTCCAGTATCTGGGCTACGAGACTGTGCGGATCACAGCTCGTGGCTTTGGCTTCGTGACGCTCCGCAGTGCTGAAGACATGAACCGCGCGGTGGAGGATCTGGACGGCAAGGAATTCAACGGCATGAAGCTACGCGTATCCTGTGCGCTACCTCCGAAGTGAGAGCTGCGCATTGGAATCAATAGGATGGCAGACCTCATCTCGCAGATGGAGAATAACTTGCCCTGCTGTATTGGCATTTATAAATGTGTATGTGCTACCTTTGGCCCTAACGTAGTGTGTGAAATGCAGGTTTATTCGACGAGGGTAATGGACTTGGTTTCGAGCGTGTCCGTCCACGGCTGCGAGTAGATGAGGATGTCGTACGTTGTAGTCGCAGTTACGGTCGGCGCAGGCGCCGAGCTCTTCCTTGGAGTCGACGGTGCAGCCAGCCACCTGGAACTTGTAGTTGGTGCCGGAGACGGTCTGCGTCTTGAGGCTCTCCACGGCAATAATACAGATCTGCGTGGTCACGTCCGCAGCGTAGGTGCTGGAGTTGCCTGCAGCTTCCACCAGCAGCTCGATGTCGTCGGAGGTGACGTTCTTGGACGAGTACCCGCCCAGAATCGTCTGTTGTTGAGTGGTCTGTCCTTGGACCGAGACAGCGAGCAGCGCCATACCGGCAAGCAGAGAGATGGAGTTGCGCATGAAAGCCATTGGGACCTGAACGGTGGGGGTGTAGGATAAGCTGCTGAAGCTTCCTGGGGTTGTCGTGGTCTTGACCGAGAGTTCGGAAGTGAACGGAAAGCTGGTGTGCAGAACTCGCAGCGCCCATCCTATCCATTGTCCTGCCGATCGTTGCCAAGCGTGCATGCTGTCAGGACCAGAGGTCCACAGTATCGTATCATACAGCAAAATATTAATCCTAATACGAGTATTACTGTCTAAAGTATTTGTAATATTATTAATGTCGAGGAAAATTTTGTATCATATTTACTCTCATAATACGTTGTAAGTCCAAACCATGAGGCCGAGAAGGGAGGTGATTTACGTGCCCAGGGCCTTGCACAATGCAAATTTCTAGTGGTTCGGGCCTTCAAAGGTGACCAATCACTAATGGGATGTGAATAGGCAACGAAAACGTGTCTCTTTTTGAACCCCTCCTACTAGTTGAGTTGCAAAGCGAAATCTTAACCAGGAATTAGAACAAAAACCAAGCAATCGGACGTCGCTTCGAGGATAGCCGAGTATGGGGTAATAAGTTATCATGCAACCTATTAAAATTGTTTTTAAATTAATTTATCAATCAAGTTTTTTTTTATAATATGGCAAGAACGCCTGAACGCGTTCTTGCATCACAACCCCTGACAAGTCTTTGTCGCAAACACTACAGACTCTATGGTCTTGACCCACGCATTTATAGTTTTGTAAACGACTTGCGAGCGCTTCCCGTGCGTGTTTTTTTACATGTAGTAGATGAGTTTCAGACTAAAGTATCACTGACGTATTAATAAATTGATTTTAATACTAATACAGACCTATCAAAAGTATCGCGATATATTACTACCAGTATTAGTACTTGCATCAATCATCCGAATTATTGTTTTCGATCATCCGAACCTCTGGTCTGGATGCGAGATTACAGTCGTGTGTTCGCGCTTTGGTGCACCCGTCAGGTGTCAGCGCGCTGAACCAGCGTCTCCGCTACGGCGGACTGGAAAGGCGAGGCGGCGGCGTTCCCATCTGCTGCCGGATAACCAAGCTCACCGAGAGGAGGCACGGAATTTGGCACGAAGATGTTTGCCACGCGGAGGCTGTAGAGATCGAGCGCACCCGCAGCGGATTTTTCACGACGGGCTTGATGCTGAAGCTAGCCTGACGGCAACTCCGTACGTCCTCCTTCTTGATCAATTGTATCTTCAGAGCCGCGTGGAAAGCTATCTCTTTCGACGATGAAAGAGTAAGGTGTCTTAACAGCGATGAAGAACGAGGATAAATGAAAGTCAAGGCCACCTGAGAGCATACCAGTATCCTGGTGAAAAGCGCAAGCGGATCTTCGAGCCACCATGCAGCGTGCCTCCTTCCCGCCGTCGTTCGCGAGTCACGATCATGACAGACACTGCAGTTGGGCCAGTCGACCGTGTCTGTAAAAGAACGTCGATTGACAAAGGTCTGCCATCTTCACATAGGATACTTTGGTGTCCGAGTTTGCAGTGCATTCTACAGCCCGCTGTCGGGTGCACTCCGGCTTCAGCAAAGGCCCCGCAAGCTTGCTCTCTCAAGCGCTAAACACCCAAGTATGCCCGCGTTGATTGCCATCCTTCCCGCTGTCCTCTGCTACATGTTCACGTCCTCGTTCGTCTTGAAGACCCTAAGATGAAAGTTGCCACTCTGAAATTTGCTCCCTTCATCCCCAGTGTCCACGATCATGGGGTCACCTCAGCAGAACACGCTGCTACTTGTCGCCACCCTCGTGGGTCTGCTGCTACCCGCCGCGATTGGAACGCCGTTCGAGTACTATCCGTACACTACTAGCACCCTTGCTACTTCGCTCTCCCATGACAACCCGGCATTCGGTGCAGTGTCCAAGGGAGCAACCACTATCGTCTACGTAGAACGCACGTACTCGGCTTCCAGCAGCAGCAGCACCGTCACCACCAACAGCTCGACCACTTCAAACGGCGTGACCACTTCAACGACTTCAACGACTTCCAAAGCGTCAAGCAAGAAATCGACGACTTTCAAGAGTAAGACGGTGACCAATGGATCAGCGTTGGCGTCCGTGCACAGCCGCATGCTAGAGCAGTCCAGTACGGACCTGCAGAAGATTGAGAGCTTCTATGGCACGTCGCTCGAGATGAACGTCAAAAACTTGGCTTCCAACGCCGCGTACTACGTGATGCCGTGGCCCAGTAGCTACTGGCCGACTTATCAGGACGGTATCAATTACCGGTGGAGCTCCAGCGGCGATGCTAGTGCCACTGAAAAGTACGCCAACGCCTTCGGGTTAGACCCTACCAGTTTGATGAAAAGCGTGTCCCAATCCACCGGCATTTTGTCAATGTCGTCCTCGAAATCACCATGTTCAAGCAACTGGGATTGTTCCAGTCAGAACGACGGGAGTGCCTGCGCCATCCGTGAAGGCGAATCCAAAGGGTACTGCATCCCAACCTGGTACGGCATTTGCCACGCTTGGACACCGGCAGCGCTGCTCGAACCCGAACCAAACTGCGACGTCAATTACAACGGCGTGACGTTCCACCCCTGGACATCAAAGCGTTGATATCGGAAGTGTACGATGAATCCAACATCGGCACGGTCTTCACTGGCGCACGGTTCAATGGACCCGATAGCGATTCCGCCACTGACCAATATGGTCGCTACACGGATGATGCGCGTCGCGATCTCGGTCCTGGTTTCATGCACGTAGCCTTAACCAACATTCTCAGTCGATTCAACTCGTCCGTTGTGATGGATGTCAACAGCGACTCGCAGGTCTGGAACCAGCCCATTTACAGCTACGAAGTGAAAACTCAAACCGAGATGACACCGAGTGCTGCTGCCAACCAATACTACGGGCAAAGCTCGTACCCTTTCAACAGCGCCGCAGAGCGCATCATGTACACTGAAATGACGGTGACTTGGATGACCGAGGCGTACGAGGACGGAGGTCTCGTTTCGTCTGGACGCGCCGCCAGTTACACCAGCTCAGACACTTACACGTATCTGCTGGAGCTGGACAACGACTACAACATTCTTGGCGGCGAGTGGGTTGGCAACTCCAACTCGGACCATCCCGACTTCCTGTGGTTCCCCAAAGCTCGACCGGACTTGAGCACGGTCACCGAAGTGGGCATCAGCTACAAGAACGTTAGAACCCTTCTGAATATGGCGACCAGTTGCTCCTAGTCACTGCAGCGAAGGAAGCTGGGCAAGTTTTGCCGCGGATATCTGTAAATGCATCAATCCAAGTGTTCGTCTATTCATGCATGTCAAAAAGCAAAACTCTAGGCGGACCACTTACCTCCACCGCAGCAAACTTCTCATCGGCCTTAGCAACATTTTTCTTCTTCTTGTCACTGTGGTGACTGTCTCGGAGTTCGTCGTCACGCTCACTGTGCTTCTTTTTCCTCTTGTGAGAACTCGACGAAGAAGACTTGTGGCTGCTGCGCTCCTTGCTGTACATGACATATTTGTCCTTCCGGTTCAGCTCCGTAGCAAGTGCTGCTAGCTCTGGGTGGCGAGTTTCAAGCTTGGTCAGCCATTTCACAGCCATCCGCTTGCGACCGCTACGGGTCTTGCGCCACACTGCAGGGAAGTTCTGCGAGCTGCAGAAGTTTTGAGTGACCGCGACCGTGTCGTCAACGTTGAACACTGCGTGCCACCAACCACCGGGAATAAATACCGTCTCGCCTGGATACTGCATGAACTCAATGCATCCCAGTTCCTCTGGCGGACTGGCTCGCTTCAGTCGCGGCAGTAGATCCATAAAGTAGTTGACGGCTTCGTCGTCCTCGTCGCCACGAACCTGCTTTTTGCCGTTGATGAGGTGTTTAGGCACGTGTGGCGGGAACAACACCCAGCGCTTTCGGCCTACAATCAGCGTATTCCAGGCACTGGTTCCTAGAGGATCGAGATGCAACGTCGTGCCCGATCGCTTGGGGCCGACCAAGAACCAGCGATACGGTGGGCGACGGTCCTCTCCCACCAGTGAGAACAGGTCTTCAGGGAAGTACTTGGGGACCTTGTAGTCGTGTAACAATGGTTTGGTGTCTTTGTCATCGTCGAAGGTGCTGTCAAAAATGTAGAGCGGGCTGTCGTCCGTCTGGTGCTTCAAGTACACCATAAAGTACTTGAACTTCATGCGGATGGACTTGCCGTAGTCGTCCTCGCCGCACTTGAGCTCCACGCGCTTGTAGTCCTTCCGCAGCTGCTTGAGCGACCAGTTTTGGACGGCACTCCACCCTTCAGCCTCCGGGATGCCGTCGATCACCACCGGAACTGCCGGTCGCTCGTACTCGTCAATGAACCGTTTGACGGTCAGTTCACTGCAGTGTTCCCGTTTAATTCGGTCGGAATCGCCCAGAGGCAGCTCGCACACATTCGAGCCTGCAAAGCCTTCTCGGTTCCAAGCGTTTGGGTCGATGTCTGCATTGAATGGAGATGTTGTCAACATGGTTAGAAATTCATTTAAAAAAATGTCAGTAACTAGTTGTTACCTGAGCGGTGCTTCTTCTTGGCGTTGTAAACTGCTCGCTGCACTTTTGGCGCGTAAATTGGAGCAGCAACTACCGGGAAACGAGGCGCATTGGAGACATAAAGCGTCGAGGCGTCACTGTCCGACGAGGAGGACGAAGTCGAAGAAGACGAAGAAGAGGACGACGAAGAGGACGAAGAGGATGAGGAGGAGGAGGACGTGACGGACGGAGAGCGCTGGGGCCGCTTGCTGGTGGTCATGACTGCGAGCTGAGCGTCAAATTTGGCAGTGACCGCATTTTTGTCCTTGAAAAATGTAAACAACACATTTTTTATAAATTGTTTAGTTTTTCCATCTTCAGTCGCATTTTTGCCTGGTCGGAGGCTGCATTGGCCGCCATGTTCTTCCTGAAGCAGCTCTCGCGGGACCTGCTGCTGCACCCGATGCACTTTGGGCCCAAGCTGCACGACATCATCCGTCTGCGGCTGATTGAGGAGGTGGAGGGCACGTCCATGGGCAAGTACGGCTACGTCATCACGGTCACGGAGGTGCGCGACGAGGATATCGGCAAGGGCGTGATCCAGGACAACTCGGGCTTCGTGTGTTTCAACATCCGCTACCGCGCCATCCTCTTCCGCCCCTTCAAGAACCAGGTCCTGGACGCAGTGGTCACGGTCGTCAACCAGCTCGGCTTCTTCGCCGATGTGGGACCGCTGCAAGTGTTTGTGTCGCGCCACGCCATGCCCACGGACCTCAACAACGGCTACGACCACGAGAGCAACGCCTGGATTTCGGACGACCGGGAGGTGGAGATCCGCAAGGGCTGTGGCGTGCGTCTCAAGATCATGGGCGTCAGCGTCGACGTCACGGAGATCGTAAGTGGAGCAGAGCGAAGGGATTGAGAAAGTTGACTGACAATTGTGTGTGTGTGTGTGTGGTATTTGGCTCAGAACGCTATTGGAACCATCAAGGACGACTATTTAGGTCTCATCTCGTCAGACAACTAGAGACGCTAGTAGACTACAGAAGGGTAAGAAACACGATGCGTTGTCTTCTAGCATGAATGTAGTTATTGCTGTCTAGGGCTTTTTATCTGGAAAACGAGTCGGGACAGATGAGGAAATGATGGGCAGGCCAGGACAAGCGACACGTCATAACCGTCGACGACAATTCTTCGGTCCCTACCATTTGTCGAGAACGAACCAAGGAGGGAGAAAAGTTCCGCGGAGAGACGAGCATTCTTTGCCTGGTGGCGCTCGCATTCCGAGGCAGTTGGGCAAGTACGTAGTGACTCCGCCCCCTGATCTGAATGTAGTGATGGAACGCGAGTTTTTCCTCGAATATGATTTCCCAGTTCTGCCCCTCAGAAGTTATGAGGCTCCCCAAGACATGGAGACTGACAAGATGCTCGCGCACAGTCGACTTTGTGAGTGAGCAGCGAACTTTGAGTATGGAGGTGCTTATGGAACCGATTTCGACGGGCATCAATTCAACCTTCCAACGGACCCCACTGACGAAGGTTACCGCCACCAACTTATCCCCGACATTTCCTACGTCGATGAGGCTACGCGTTGTCAAGTGCGTGATGATGCAGAGAAAAAGTATGCGCCGTGAGTGCCAACAGTTGTGATTGAGCGCATGTCGCGATGGACGTCACGTTTGAAGAGCCCCAGATCAAATTGTCGCGGTTTATCGAGGCTGGAACTTTGGAGAGCGCCATCGTTGACACAAAGAATAATCGGATCTGAATTCACAACCAAGGAAAAGAACCTCATTTTGTTCAGCTGGGAACACTCTCATTTGAGTCATGGCTTGGGTTTCCATTGGATTGCGTCGCGATGCGGGACTTCCGTGAGCAGTTCGCCTATCGGTAGTCACACGAAGATGCCGCTGGGGCTTGCGAGTGTTCTTTTGTTTTTCAGGCAAGCCGTGGAGCGGAAAGTTCTGAGCATCCAGTTTTCAAGGCAAGCAGCAGGGCTGCAGATAGGAAGATGAACAGTTTAACGGCGAAGCAATTTGTTGATGCTGATGCAAGTGCTCGAAGTGAAATCATCTTGGTTGCTGATCTTCTACTATAAATGCATTTATTGCTGTCTGGGGCTCTCTATCTTCCGGCACGACGCTCACGGTTAATGAGCGTGCGGCTTACAACTCTAGGAACCGCGTCGACTTACGGTGGTTCTCCTCTAAGATCGGCTTGATCTCGTCCAGATCGACGTCCTGCACCTCGAAGTCGTGCTCCAGCTGCGCGCGCAGCTCGCTCTCAAACTTCTCCCGTGTGGCGTTCTCCTTCTTCACCACGTCCTTTAGCGGACACAGGAACTCGAGGTGGCTGCGCTGTTGGCGGTACGCAGGCTGGCGCGCGGGGTTGGTGAGGTATTCCATATTGCGCGGGTCAAAGTCCCATAGGAACGACGTGTGGTGCAGCCAGCGGCCCTTTGACAGACTCTGGGCGTTACCGCCGAACTTGCGGTCGTTGAATACATAGTCGTCTTCACGCAGATCAAATTCCTGCAAGGACAAGCAACAACAGCGACGTCAATACTTAAACCAAAGCCAACCACTGCAATCAGTGGATCGGTGCGCCGTACCAGATCGTCGTTGCACAGGCGCGAGAAGAAGGGTGAGAAAAGTCGCGCGACCACGCCATGATCTCTCGGGGAACGGCTTCACCTGGGGGAAGTCCTCCTGGCCAGTAGGACAAAACCGTTAGCTTTATACATTACAGCAAGCCATTCAGCAAACGCACCGACTTGCAGATGAAGGTGGTGAACACGGTGTTTTGGTCCACAATGACCGTGCCACCACCGCTGAAGCGCTTCAGCACGGGGATCCCGTCGCTGCAGCCAACCGACAAAATCTCAGCGCCACCCAAAAGCAGTGTCATGGTGATAGCAAAAGGCGACGCACCGCTTGACGGCGTCTTGATGCAGCAGGTGGTCCGGCTTGCCCGAGATGCCCATGACGATGGTCGCCGGTGCGTGGCGGTCGTTGTAGATGAACCAGTTGCGCTGCTTCTCCACGCGGAACAGCGCCTCCTCGATGCGGAGCTGCTCCTGGATGGGCGCCCGCAGGCGCAGGAAGCTCATGACCGGCCTGCACTTCACCATCGTCCCCAATCGCAAAATGATGCAGCTTCAAAACGTGCAAAACGTCGCTAAAAACGTTTTTTTTCGGACCACACGATGGCGATCGGCGTGGCGCCGCTGCTGCTGAAGGCCGTTCCCCGACACGGAGGTCGTGGCCGAGACCAAGGCAACGACAAACGCGGCTGTGCTGCTGCGGACCCGACAGTCGAACCGCGTCTGCTTGGGCCTATTTAGCCAAGATACAGAGGAGCCGGAGCTGCTGGAGTTGGTGCCGGAGACGGAAACGAGGGAGCAAGCAGCGGAGCAGCACTGGGCACTGACGTGGAGCCCCGACGACAAGCTTTGGTCGTCTGCGGCCACGTCGAGGGCGACGACGGAGCTCTCGAAGGAGTTCTCTGGGTGGTAACACGCCCCCAGTGGCTGGATGAAGAGGAAACGGAGGGATCTACGCTGCTGCTGCGAGTGGACATGAAGAAGCATCTGCCGCAGAAGCAGTGGACGCCGACGATTCCGATCGCGGGTGTGTTCTTTCCGAGTCCCAGCAGCAGTGAATTCATCGTGGTCAGTGGAGACGGCGTGACTGCGCAACTGGCGAAGGTGGAGTTGACGACGATCCATTCAGTATCAGGAGATACTGAACTGGATGATCTTGACCAGCGTGGCGACAGCGATGGCTTGTCAGTTATCGTTGTGCCAGTTGTACCAGGTAATTCACTCGATGATGTTACTGATGAAGTCAAAATCTGTGGAGATAACGTGAGCTGTAGTGACCTTTATGGCGAGTGGTTTATCAAGCGTATGCTAGGCATGGACGAAAGGTTTGGCCAGTTACATTCAGCCTACGAGCTTGGTCGTTTAGCTACGATGTGCCTAAGCGGATCATCATCTGCGTTTGAAGATTTCTTTCTTCATACCGAGCGTTTATACAAGTGCGTCTACGAGCTGAGATTGGCAACCTGCTGCTGCCACTTCGTGAGTGGGCGACACTACCGCTACATGAACAAGCTAAGCTTGTGGTCACCAGCGAGAGCACGAACACCATGACGGCTGTGTCTGCTGATATATGGATGAAAGGTGCATACTCTGCCCTCTACTGCATGAACTACGACGTGGCTTATGACTTGACCATGCGAGTGATTAACGGGATATCGTCGGATTCGGGTAGAGCTGTGGCTAGCCATGGAACGAGTGGAAGCGGACAGGAGCTCACACATGTGCACTTGCTTTCACTGGTATTGGATCTTGTGTCCGCCTCATCTTTCCGGTACTGGGGCAAAAGCGCACTCTCTGTTGCGCACTCCTCAGCTCAAGTAGCCTCGCTTCCACCGATCTGTTTTCTCATCAAGTGACTGACTTACTTTTGCCATGGATCGAGAAGATCGAAGCAATCCAAGCGCTGATGGTTGAGTTGGGTTTATCTGACGATGATCTGGAAATGCGTCGTCTTGCTGGGGAGAAGCAGAATGGTAGCGGCGTGGAAGCTGTTCTCCTCAACGAGCTCAAAGTGGTAGTCGATCTGCTACACGAAGAACAGAACGACCGACAATTCCTATTGAGACTGTTGCAACGTGGGTTCCAACTCGTTCAGCTGACTTACAACAGTGCAGACAGTGATGCTCACGGCAATACTAGTGACACCGAATCAATCTTCCTGCAGCAAATGGTGCAGCTTTGTGTGAAAGAAGCAATGGAGCTGGTGCACACTCCCAGTAAAGCTGCTTCAGTGTCTGGTGACTGGAATCAATATCTAGAGGTTGGCTTGAGCTACTTGGAGCTGTGGGGCGACTTTTGCCCAGATGATGGCATCTTCGAAGAGTTTTGCGTTAACGAGGTGCTGCCAGCGATTTCTTCGTCGCAAAAGGATAGCAATGACGGAGCAGTTTGTCCTAGTGAGGATATTGTTCGCAGGCTCCATCAGTTCTTTTCGCTTCAGGCAGACCAAGCAACGGTGTCGTCGGAGCGATCTCAGATGTTCTTACAGCTCGCCCAACAGTGCCAAGCTGCGACAAAGTTCGGTGTCGATGACTATGAAGGTGAGTCCCATAATAAACCTTTCGATCTCCGTGTGAAATCTGTGTGGTCTTTATTGAACAAACATGGACTGGAAAGGAGAGAAGATACTCCACCAATCCTCGAAACTTCGAGTCAGGACATTTTCGATCAATTCGATGCCTTGTTCGAGGAAATGCTGGTGTTTGTGGAGCACGAAGCCGCTGACGATAGCCTGGAGGCGTCGCAATTCGCAGAGATGGCCACCGTGGCATTGTCCAACTTGCTTGTGTGTTATGACGGCGCTAACTTTGAGCCCCGAGCTGAACGAAATGATATTGCTTGAGCAAACGCGTGCTTTGCAAGCCCGGATCAAGTCGCAATTCGGTGTTGGTGCTGAGATGGAGAGTGAGAAATCCCCACTGCGCGATGGAAATGTATCGTGTTGGTCGGCTCTGTTCTTACGGGGGTACTGGGGTGAAGATCTTCTGAAATGGTACTCCAATCACGCGTACAGTAAGCTCAGTGGCGACGCAGCAGTAACGGAAGCAGTGGTCTTGGCTCACTGGGAAGCCCACAACCTCGACCTCGCTTGCCAGCTGCTCTTGACGTGTCCGTTCAACTTGCTAAGAGAGAAATATGCCGCTCAGTTGTTCGCGAGCGTGCTGCATCTCCCGGCAGGATCCAGTAGTTGGTGTATGGTCATGGAACTCTTGCTGCTGCGTTTCGATGTGATGGCTCTACTACACCACGGACTTTACTCTTCGCTTGTGAAGTTCTTACTGCACACTGCCAGCACCAAGAGCTCGCTGTGCTGGACTTCCAAAGGAGACTACGTCGTCTGCGCATTGGTGGTGCAAGGAGAGTTTGCTGTGGCAGGTCGTCTGACTTGCGCTCTGCGACGAACACACCCGTTGCTCTGGGACGTTGAGACTGCTCGGTTATTGGTCGCCAGCTATCTGAAATCGCTCGCCAAGGCATCACAACAAGACACAAGATGGAAAGCTGCGCCAACTGCAGCGCGAGGTGTACGCCCAAGCTTCTCATCATTTTGACTGTTCAATATTGAGGGTGTAGAATAAATACCATCTTTGTCAACAACATTTGACCCCTGGCAAACTTTCTGACGCATGACCGGTCGTTGTACCCATCGTCAAAATGATTGCAGCACACCAAAGCTTTTCGCTGCAGAATTCAAGATGCGATGGTTGCGATCTCTCTTGCTGCTGTTGGTAGCCCACGTCGCTAGCTGTGAGCTTCAAGACGACGCGAGATTGTCTCCAGTGTCCCCAGACCTTGTGGATTCATTCAAGCGACAAGTCGCGGACGTGCAGCAGCAGCTTTAGCAGCGCAGCAAGTGGCAGGCCTGTTCTCTAATGAGAAGGATCAGCTGGCGTTATCTCTATTGGAGACGAAGACTCGAATGGAGCAGGAGAGGGAAGAGCTCCAGGCAGCGAGACGAGAAGCGGCGGCGGTGATTCAGGAGGTCGCGGAGAGCTCAGCGCAGTGGAAGAAGACGATAGAGGCGTTAAGGGCCGTCAATACGAAGAACAGAGAGATGCTGACGCAAATGACAGAGCAGAAAGAGAAGGAGCTGGAAGAGCAGCAGTTGGAGCTCAAGAGACTGGATGAGTTAAGACGAAAGAAGATACAGGAGCAGAGAGAATTGCAGCAAGAGATGGAGAGGCAGGAACGACTGAGACAGCAGCAAATAGAGCTACAAAAGCAAAAGGAAAAAGAACTCCGCAGAGAAGAGGAAAAGCGACAGAGAGAGCTTGAAAAGCAGCATGCAATGGAGATGAAGGGACAACAAGAAGCTGAACGGGTAGAGCTGCAGCGACAACAGGAGCTAAAGAAGCAGGAGGAACTGAAAAAGCTCCAAGAGAAAGAGAAAGAAGATCAACGCAAACAACAAGAAGCGGAAAAGCAAGCGGCGATTCTGAAGCAGCAACAATTGAAAAAGCAAGAAGAGCTCCAGCAGCAAGCACAGGCGAAGGCCAAGACCACGAAGCTGGAAGAAGCGGCTCGTGGTGCGATGGGTAAGCCATCTGAGTCTGAAAGCAGTGCAGGCGTCTGGAAGTACTTTGTGAGCTGGTATCTGTCAGCAGAGCGAGTGGCGTACGGCGTGACCGCAGAGATCGTTCGGCAGATGGTGTTTCCTGTGGTTTTGATCCTACTGTTCTTCCTCGTGGCGACGGTCGGTATCTCTTGGTATAACGATGCACAGCGAGCGAGACGCAGGCCGCGTGTGCTGTACTCAGGCTACCCGAAGAGCTACCGAGCCAAGTCGAAAACACCCGACGCTGTTACATTGCGCGCGCGCCGTGCAGCTCGCCACGATTTCAACGGCGCCGCAGAAACTAAAGTTTCCGTGTAGATATTTAACGAGCAACCGCTGAACAACTCGATCATATCCGTCTCCAAGGCGGAGACGGATGTGATCGAATCGGCCTTCCAATCCACATGGCTACATTTTCATTTCCTACACAACTCTACACAAACAGCAATTATTATACGTGTCGTTGTTACAAGTGAAGCATGGTGCGTCTGCAGGAGCTTCCCCTTGGTGTATGGAGCTGTATGTTAACCTTTCTGTCCTAGGGAGCGTCGGACAAGGCAGTAGGTTCCGTGCTGCTGGCCATCAGCGTCGTCGTCTACGTCTACTACAGCGTCTGGGTACTGCTCACGGTAGGAATGATCAGACGCAGCTCTTTCAATAACTTATCTACTAACTTTGTCTTCATGTTGCAGCCGTTCGTGGACTCGGACCACCCGGTTCAGCAGTTCTTCCTGCCGTACCACTACGCCATTAGTATCCCTGCCGTACTGCTCGTGCTGCTATTCAGTGGCGCCGCCACGTTCATCGGGATGGTCATGATCAAGAGTCAGAAGAAAAGAAACGTGACTAACTAGACTTACTCGACAGAGTGGGTGGAGGTCAATTAGAATGGAATCGGTATGATGAATGTACGTCGATATCTATAGTCCTCCTCCAAGCCAGACCGCAGCGTTCTTTACCAAATGAATAGCAGCGCTACACCAGCGAAATGACCGTATCCGCCGATAGAACTCTCGAGTTTGCAACGAAAATGTACAGCTATCGACGCGCCGGTGACTGGGGGACTGGTTACGCCTCCGGCCGAGTTACCAAGGTTGCTATTTACTGAGCGGCGCCTTCGGCGGGAGCCGCGAGGGTGCTCTGCGGCTGCGACACCATGTAGCCCATGCCCTGGATCTGGTTGTAGCTGAAACCCTTGCCCACCAGCTCCTTCACCACCTCGTTGGTCTGCTCCTCACGCAGCATCTACAAACAGCCACAGCACTTGTCAATAAATTGCACCATAGACACCAGGATGACAGCCCAAACTCACCTCAATACTCAGAGGCACCAGCGTGACCAGCATCGTGGTCGAGAGGACCCAAAGCCACCGTCCAGAGGTCTTCCAGGTCTAAGGAGCGCAGAAACGCATAGTCAGATCCTGCGGTGCTTGTTGTACGTGGACAGTATGTATCGCTTACCGACAGAGCGAACGAAATGCTGCTCTTGACGGGCCCAGACTGACGAATCCGCGTCGGCAGGTTCAGGAACAGCTCCTGCAATAACATCGATTGATTTAGCGCACTGGTACAGCGGGCGCAGGCCCTGCACAGCACTAAAAACTGCAGTCTTGAGCGCACCTTCAGGCCGGCGTTGTTGGGGCCTTTGTTCTTGTCCTTCTCCAGGTCGCGCAGCGCTCCAATAGCCGACATGTCTGCTCAATTCGTTCCTTGCTTTGTGGCCCAAGCAATCCCTCGCCTCAAATTGTGGTCGGCATCTAATTGGAAGAAACGTAATTCTTTATCTCAAGTGATTTAAAGCGGCTTTACCTAGCTACATGGAGACAAATATGGAAGTAAAATAACCTTTTGAGGTAGATAAAACAATGATTAATTTGCGCGCGACTTCAACTTTGACTTTTGCTGTCTGCTTCATCGGTTCATGAGGACAAGTTGAAGAGCTTCTGCCACCCCGTCCACTTCAATGCAAATGCCATCCTGACTGACGCAATCTCTGCTTGCTATTGCTCGGTTTGCAATCGCCGCAATCGAGTTGGCGATCAGCGGTGCAAAGTTGTCGACGAGGTCCCTGTCTCGCTGCTGCTGTGGGGTGGTGAGCTGTCCAGCGTCGGTGAGCTGTTTCAAAATGTCACGACAACAGGTCTGGCTCCACCGACGCAGCACTTGTCGAGCGTGCTCTTCTTCAGACTGCCGTACTTGAGCCCGCTAGGAGCTACCGAGCCAGCGCAAACGTCAATAGCCAACACCAGGCGCGTCGGACCCTCGTTCGCTTTTAGCACTGGACTACTTGGCGCTCGTAATGGTGCGGCAACAAGCTGGTTCACGAGGCAAGAGTTTGTTCGACGGCAGCGAAGACCGTACCTGGTCCAGAGCTTCCTGGCACAGATCGCTTTCGTGATCCCGCAGAGATAAACGTCGTCTCCATTGATCATTGGCGCGTGGTTGGCGTAGC
>JAAVTG010000744.1:0-28429 GCA_011947345.1 Phytophthora quininea
CGCTCTCATTCTTCATGAGCAGAATCTGCACGGCACCCTTGGCCCAACGTTTCTTCTGACCCATAGCAGCAGCCACCGTCTCGGGCACGGCACCTTCACAGAGACGGATGCGGTCTTTAGCATCGCCCTCGAAGTCCTTACGGAAGTAGACAGAGTCCCAGCCAGCCGTATGCAGCACATTACCCGTGTAGGCATCTTCTGTCTGAGTACCGTACTGAATGCCACCGATGGAGTCGAAGGATTGACGACGGAAGACGGCATTTGTACCGGCGAAAGCTGCCGAGTCGAAGCCATCACGACCACATTGCACAGCGTCGAAAAGATGGTGTTCTTGTGTCCGCAAGGGTCGCCCATGACGGTGATCTGCGGCGTGTCCTCGAAGTACTGAGGCGTCTGTACATACGAGACCTGGTTCCAGGAAATGTCGTCGCTGTATTGGCGACCTCCGCCGTCGACGGCCTCGCCCTCCGAGAAGAAGAAGGAAGCACCGCCAGCAGGAACTTCGGGTGCGGCTTCATATCGTTATCCAAAATCAAAAGGTATTTGCCGTCGGCGCCTTCGTTGAACATGGCGTTGTTGATGTTACCGGCCTTGGAGTGGTGTGTCTCGGGCTTCATGCGGCCAACGAACGTCACGCGCGGGATTCCGCGGTCACGGTAGTCGTAGTCGTCTGATAGAGAACCGACCGCACAGTCACGACGCTGCACGCCCTTGGATCCCTCCTTACGGAGTTCACGAACGGAACTGTGTTGACGACGCCATGACTTTAGACTGGCGTCGTCCTGCACAGGCCCCACAACACGCTCGTGCATGAGGCGAGCAAGTTCTCCTCGGAGATCACCAGCGATCTCAATCACCTTGGTGTTGACCGTCACCTTGAAGTGGTTGTTGGCGTCCCAAGTGGACTTGGTGTAGCCATCATCGAGGATGAAGATGTGCAGCAGCTCCGGAGGGTACTGCATGGCCAGACAGTTCTTGAGCGTCTGCATCGAGTCCGTCACAGGCTCCATGTAGTGACACAAGAAGATGTCGACCGTCGGCCACTGCTCCTTCGGGATAGGCGGCTTGAAATCGTTCATGTAGCGAGCACCACGACGGATCGGGCGCCACATACTGAAGTTGAACAGTAGACCCAGGAAGTAGTTGAGGAACTCACTGAAGATCATCATCGCGTACATGAGCCACGAGCCGAACGGCACGTTCTTGATGCAGTATCCCTCGCCGGTGCTAGAGTCGAAGTTCTTGGTCGAACTGTAGCAGTTGGTAGTGACACTGCTGGACAGCTCACTGCACGGCAATGTAGGGGCTGAGTGACTGCAGAAGTACTCTTGCGGGTACATGGTGGTCAAGTAGTACAGCCAGAAGATACCGGTCGCAGCCGTACCAAAGTAGAAGATGTGGAAGATGCCAGTACCCGACATCTTGTACTTGCGGATGTTGGGCGTCTCCACAGGCTCAGCAGCTCGGTTGGCGATCGAGTACGTGCTCATAGCGAACGAGCGGAATGACGGCTCGTAGTAGTTGCGAACACCGGCGATCGAGTCGCCGTACTGGCTCATCTTGCCGTCGGGGCCCTGAGAGTCCATGAAGCGGATGCTGCGGCCATTGTCCTTCATGCTGACGCCTCCTTCCTTGGCGTGTTTGGGGTCCACGAACGACGTGGTGCTCAGGTACGTGCGGTGCGGCACTTGTTGCCAGCGGTCAGGCACTTGGCTCTTGCTGTTCATCGAGACACTCGGCATCTGCGCTTGCGAGATGCTCACGTCCGGCTCAGCGTCTTCCGAGGGCATGGCCTCGCCACACTCCGTGCAGAAGGCGGTCCCACTTGGCACCGTAGCAAAGCAGTTCTCACACACGAGACGAACTCGCTCCTGAGGAACTTGAGCCGACAGCGTGGCGCCGGTCGGAAGTTCCGGGATCTGCTCTTCGATGGGGCCAAGTTGAGCATGAGCGCCCACGCGGTTGTAGCAGCCAATGCCCCAGCGCATAGCGAGCTGGTTGAGGCAGCCGACGACGGCCACGGCCGCCCAGATAATGAACATGAGCGTCTGCGCTCCGGAGTCCATGCCCTTGAGTGCTGCCTTGCCGCCGTCCTGGATCGACGTGTAGGCGACGTCGGACAGCACCGCCGTGGAATCCACGAGACGGGAGACGCCGTCCGACACCAGCCAGCCGCCGGTGATGGCCGAGAAGAAAATGTATTTGAAGCGGTGGTTCTCGAGCTCCGAAGTCTTGGAGCTGGAGCAGCAGACGAGCTCGAAGATGATCATGAAGGCGACGACGAACTCCTGTCTGGCCAGTTGGTTGCTGGCCGGGAAGAGGTTCACGCCGTCGTAGGCGTCGATGAGCAGCAGGTAGCAGCCGATGATGCCGCCCGTCAGCAGGATGAGGATGTATGGCCCGAAGACGGTCATGAAGCCGATCAGCAGCGCAAGCACGAAGCCGGCGCCGCCGCCGGCCGCCACGGCAATCCACTCGTTCGTGTTGGATAGCGACACGATGGCGGTGAAGGCCACGACGAAGCCCCTGAAGGAGTAAGAATCACAGTTAGAACCGACGTCGACCTATTCGAACGCGTAGTCGCGCCTACGTACATGGCGAACGCGGACAGGAACTGGGTGGTCACGAAGAGCGAGCGCGCCCCGAGCGAGAGCGACGACCAGCCGCCGCAAGACAGCGAGACGCCGCCCAGGATGCCCACCACGGAGGCGATGATGCCCGCAGCAGTCATGGTCGAGGGAGGTTGGCGAATGGACTCAGAGAAGCAGGTCGATGCACGGACTGACTAGCTTCTCCCAAGTGCTTCCGAGCATACAAAACCGGAAATGAGGCCAATCAGCTAGACCCCAGGTGCAAACTTATCCACTGGCGGATGCCGAAAGAATGTGAAGAATCCAATCAGCCTGCTGTCCCTGCCGACCCGATCCACTGTCCACCGTCGACGCCAATGCTCGCCATACATGTAGAGCCCGGGCCACCCAATTTTACGGCACTCCCGTGCGTGCGGTTCCGGCACATCGATGCTGGTCAATGCACCGCGACATGACCGACGTCCAAATTTCTTTTGACGACGGGCACCACGGCGCTCAGTCTGCATTTTGCCTTGGGCGCTAAGTGGAATTTCTCCCGGTCCGTGATGCCTGCGCCACGAGCAGTGCTGTGTCTGCTGCTGGTCGCGTTCGTCTGCAGCGCTGAGGCCAAGAACTACTTTAACCAGTCGGCCGGGTATGTGATCGAGATCTCGACGGATGACTGGAGCAACTACGACTCGGAAGGCGGCTGCGTCACGTGCCCGTACACGTGCATCGCCCCCACCACCAGCTACGACGGTACCACCATCAACTCGAGCAACACGACCCAGACGGCGTCGCTGCCAGTATCTACACGGAGGTGCAGAGCAACGGCTGCTGCTACTCCAGCACGTCCAGCACGCAGCCGTCGTGCTCGACCGAGGCGAGTCCGTCGACCGCCGAGAACTGCGGCTTCTTGTACGGCCCCACGCTCAAGTGGCGCATCAACAATGCGCTCAAGCCGCTGAGTGACTCAATGACGGCGATCCTGTTCGCGTCCACCGACTGCGAGAGTTTCTGGGCCGTCGGCAAGCAGGCCATCCGCTACACGAGCAACACCAAGGCCGTCAAAGGCTCCAAGATGATCCAGCACGGTTGCTACGGAGACCCGAACGGCGTCCCCATCGTGCTGAGCGGCTGCTTGACGTCTATGCTCACCTACTCCAAGACCAAGACGTACACATGGAAGAACTTGGCCGAGAAATGCCAGGGACTCGCAGGTCGCTGCGTCATCACCAACGCCGTGTGGGAGGAGCACTTGGAATGCTGTACCTCTCGAACCGGTCTAGCATCGGACTGGGACACGACCTACTCGACCTACACCAAGACAGCGTCCACCTCGACCACGTTGAGCGGCCCTGCCATCACGGGCATTGTCATTGGCGGCGTGGCGCTGCTCATGTGCCTCATCCACTTTGGCGCCAAGGTGCGCGAACGCGCTCGCCAGACGGCTTTGATGCGTGAGCAGGAGGCTACCGACGACTACGACGAGATCATGACGCCGCTCACGGGCGCTCAGAGCCAGCAACCCGTGGCATTGCAACGTCCCATCGGCCCTGCATCTCTAGAAGTCTCGCTTCACGAAGGCGACCAGATCTACCGCAAGAAGGAGGACGAGCTGCTCTTCGAGGGCGACATGTATTAGTAAGAGCGAAGCTTATCCGAAAATTTTCATGCCCTGCTGTATTCTGAACGCTTCGCCACGGTCTGTTCAACAGCAAATCGGTCTGGCAACGCAGTTGCCACCTTGATAAGTATTTCCCAAAACCAGTACCGATGTACCACCATCGTCCCGGAACCAGTACCTTACTCAAAACCAGTACTTGTACCAATGAAAGTGCTTGTTCAATTTGGTACATGTTCGTTTCCATACTATCTTGCACGAGCACGGGATCAGCCATACTGCCAATCCGGAGCTGAATGGCATTCCCAGTTTCAGCACGGTTGTTCCGTGCAGGCTTGTCAGATCCAATTGCGCGCGACTTGATGAAGTCATGGTTGCTAGGGTGTCCGGAGGTAGAAAAGCTGCTTGTAGAGGTCGTTGTTGTCAAGATTGAGAATGGTGCGATGGAGGGAGGGTGCTAAACTTGCTGCAACAGCCCTTCCGCTAACGCTGTCCATGCCAGACTCTTCCGCTGCTAAGATTGTTGGGACGTTCGGTACTGGAAACGAATATGTACCAAATTGAACAAGCACTTTCATTGGTACAAGTACTGGTTTTGAGTAAGGTACTGGTTCCGGGACGATGGTGGTACATCGGTACTGGTTTTGGGAAATACTCCCTTGGATAATCAAGGTGCACGGGCCGTGCTACGGCGTAATGATAGATTTGAACGCCATCTTGAAGACCTTGCTTGTCAAGAGCACCGCAGCGTAGATCTTCAATCACGTGTTTTGATTGGCTAAAATCCGAGTGTTGCACTTGGGTATACAAATTCTCTTAGCTACGCTAAGAGTATAACAGTCCTCAGCGTCATCGGTGGTTATTTATTGAATTTTATGCGTTGCAAACAGTCCTGGCGCCAGCCGTTTCGAGCAGACACTCGCCATTTGTATGCGTCGCTCTCGTTTGCTACGACGGTACCACTCTGTGCCCCTTCCCATTTTCAGAAGCCTAAATCTCGTGTAAGTCACCACGAATCAACCTCTCTGGCCGCCCACGGTACTACCCGTTTATGCTAGGTTTTGTATTGCCACCAGTCGATCGCGAACCCGGCGACCGGTCGCAGAGGTCGCGAGGCTAAATTTCAGAAAAGAGTGATGATCACTCACGCAGAGTGACGTGCCGAGTGATGATCACGGCTGGAGCAGCCACAGTGTAGGCTCCCCGGCCAATGGAGCCTGTCCATTGGCCGCCTCAACGCAAATATAGTAGGTTAGCCAGTCCCCATTGGCCGGTTAAAGCCAAAATGTCTAGGATGCGCAAGATTCAGGACGCTCCGCCGGCCTAGGGTTGTGCAAAAGTCATGGCGCACCCCCGCGTTTTATTAGCGCTCGCACAAGCACTTCTGCCGTGCACAAGGCAAGATCTCCTGCTGTCAGGACTGAGTCTGCAGCGAAATTCGTTTGTTCTGAGTACGAGCATTATACAGTTAAGGTATCCCGGTCAAGCTCGTCCTAATTATCATGCTAGTGTTGTGGTGGTGCAGTGCAGAAGTAGCGCGACAGCTTGGTCTGTCGCAACCGGCAGCGGTGGGGATTCTGGCGACCTGGGGCGGCTCTGACCGAGCTGTGAGACGCGCGGTGGTCGGCCAACGCGTCACTGCGTTGGATGCGACCCTCAGATCCGTAGATCTCTGCATGCCTACGGCTTTGCCGCGCGATGTCAGAGCCATCGCTGCTGGTGGATACTACGCAGTGGCTGTACGCGTCCTGGTGTTTCCTCCCGGTGCAGCTTGGCCAGCCGCAGCGACAGCGGAACCAGAGCTGGTTGTTTTCGGCGACTGGGGAGTAGCTGACACGCAACTCTTGAAGCGGCTCGATGTGGTTTATCGTGAAGATGCCGATGCGGGTGGAGTTGCCGCATTGGTACTCGTAGAAGGCTGCATTTGGCCTACATGAATGATTGATAAACCGACTCATGTTGCCGCACTTGGCTGCATCGATGAAAAAGCTGCGGCCATCTGCCGTGGGGTGACGGATCTGTATCGTGTAGTCGGGGTAATCTCTGCGTTCCTTCTCGACCTCATCGATCAACTCGCCGATGTACTCGACGACGAACGCGTGCTTTGGTATCGATCGAGTGGATGCCACACCGATGCCGCAGGCCGAAGTAATGAGCTCCAGTGGGTATTCTTCGATGAAGTGATTGCCGCAGCCGATGCCGTTGGGGCAGTTGCTTCTGTGGCACAACGCGTTTGTCCGGAAGTTGATGCAGCATGAGCCCCCTCACCGACGCAGATGTGATGGCATCCGCAGTGCTCATAGTGCGGATAGTCGAAGCGGGGTGCATCCGAGGACACGCCAGCAAAGAAGTTCTCGTGAATAGGTGAAATCCCGGCTGGCCACGGCTCCACGACGACGACGTCATGAACGCCACCAACTAGCGTCGGCCACGGCAGATCCATCGCTGTCCAGGAACCGCAATGCCACAGCCGACAAAATCACGCCCCCGTTGTCGGTTGCCGCAGCCAACGAAGCTACCACGTGCCTTGATTCGGATTCAGAAGGGTTTGAGCCGCCGACTTGCCACGGACAGATGCCACAGCGGCATGCCTTCAACGGTCGGAACGGCCGATAACGTCGCTGCGGATGATCCAGGATGCTCAAATGCACAACGTCGTTTTGCTTGAGAATCTGCACCGGGCGGCTGCTACGCATGTTGGATCGTGCGAGCTAACCTTTGGGACGGCGACCTGATGAGAGGACGTGGCGGCGATTCAGTGTGCTTCTCACAGCGACGGATCAAAATGCCTCCACACCGCTGCTCAGGATATGCTAGTGGATCGGAGAGAAGGATTGCAGCTCCTCGTGGCGATCAGACATGAGAGGATACGACGGCGGCGGGCCATGAGCAGCTTTTGGTTTCTGGATGCGAAGTGAGCGGTGAGCGAATACGACCGGTCGGAGGAGGCGACGACAGCGTCTGGGTTTTGGATGCGAGATGAATGGCGTCCAATGCTAGCAAAGAAGCCCAGTCGGAGCAGGCGATCTGGGGAGGTTGCACGGAAGGCCATGGCGTGTTCATTCTTCAAAATGACCCGTACCGGTCTAATGAACGCGTTGGAGGCAGAACTGGCTGACCAAATTCAAGACGGAGATCGCTCTGCCTTCCGCGACATGGACGAGCTCCGCGCCTTTGTCTCCGATGAGAATCCACTGCCAACAACCAACATCACCATCGAGATGTGCGTCGTCGCCATCAAGGAGACCATCAGAAACATTCGAGTTGAGCTGATCGACTACGATTATGCTGACAGTATCAACGACGTCATCAGCATGCTCGACAAGTTGGATCAGCAACGCCGAAACAAGTTCGTGTTCTCACTTACGCTATGGAAGCCGAAGAAGCGCTCGCTATCGGATATGTGGGCGTTCGAAGTGGGCAAGGCGTACTGTTTCACGAGAGTTCACGGTCTCCGCCTGTATTACGAACTGCCGCAAGGAAGTTCGTAGCTCCAAAGCAGCACTTCTGTGGTGGCCGTCGATGTTTCGTCGACCGCTGGACGTGGTCTTGAGGAACTGACGTCGACTGTGGAGGACGCGAGAGCTGGCAACCGCGGAGTTGATGGCGACGAAACCCCAGCATCATCTGCAAGCGGCAATGACGATGCGCGGTCGACTGGAGATGCCAACGACCTTAATCCATCGCCCAAGAAGCGAGCTCGTGGAGCGAAAAATGTGGCGAGCAACTAGTCAGTTGGGGCGTTCATGCGCCTTGCAACAAAAGGTGATATGGCAAACAGAATGAGTTCAACATGGTGAGAGCATGCTGGCATGCGTACACATGAAAAATAAAAAAGTTGCATGATCAGCGTGTCAGTGTTATGGATACAAAAATATTATTTTAGAAACCACAAAAAGCTACAGATACACATACCTAATACGCGGCGAAAGATTCCACAGCATCCGAGCGGTATGACGAAGGCCTTTACTGGGCCGTTCGGTCGGGCTGGAGGGACGCGGAACAAGGATCGCAATGGTACTGCGTACGTTCGCCATGGGCCGCACCAGAGCTCGCCATTTTCGTGTTTTGCGGCTGCGGAGCGCGGATGCAAGATTCAAAACCGGTGGCGATCATTAATTGTCCAACCAAGAACTCGAAGAGCAGCACAGAGTGTAGAGCCGACCGACTGTTGAGATGGCGCCTTCACGACGGTCTCTAGTAGGCTACGTACGGCGACGCGAAGAAGATGGATCGGAAACCAATAGCCAGCCATCTCCAAAGCTTCCCAGACTACTTATTCGCCGTCGTGGGGCTACCTGGCCGGCCGAAATAATTCCCGAGCCGTCAGGTCAACAAAACACGCGGCGGCTAACTGCCAATGCAATTGCTGCCCGTCAATATCGCGCTCGGCTCGCAGAGGCGATTCGACGTAATTGGGACCGTGTTTACTCCCTGACGAGCTTTCCGCTATCGACCGCGACTATCAGTTAGTCGTTCCGTCAAGTGATCGGGTCGAGGAAATTACCAAGACGGCACTGAAGAAAATGCAATCCTACCAAATGGAAGACGCCGCATGTGCTGTGTGTGAGATTCTTAAAGAGGCTACAAAGATTAATCGCAAGCCGCTGACGCCCGACCTCATCAAGGTATGTTTGCCGTGAAGGATCAATTCCAATAAGGAACTGTCGTTAACGTGGGTTTTGGCGCGAATGGTGGCAGAAAATGCAAACACGACTACACATCCCCACGAACGCAAGCATCGGACAAGCTATTGTCGACCAGTACGACGCATCGACTGTTCTAGCTGATCTCAAGGGCCTATTACTGTACCCCCTGGTAGGCAGCTAACTTTCAAGACTCTTCCGCGTTTTTCCTAACAGAAATGTTGCCGTATTATGTAGCTATCACGTCGAACAGCAACGACGAAGTGTTCATCGATATCTGTACCGAATGCGAAGAAGACCTGGGATCTAAAACAACTTCAGGTCCTCCCGTTATGGCAATTGCAAACGGCAATTATATCGGCTGGATGCCGCCGCATCTTGATGGCCTGAGCCGGACAGATGAACAATCCATCGCTCTTGTGGTTCCATGCATCTCGCTGTCAACACTAACTGGAGGCAGTTGCAAAGTAGTGAAATCACACCACTACATCGTGAAAAACACCGAAGGACCTGTGTTGGAGATGCTTCCACGAGATTTAACTGGGAGAGTGCGTGTCACCATGGTGGGTGCAATGACATCTGCGCAGCAAGCAGCATGTAGACGTCGGTACGAACTAAACGTACCATTGTGTCACCAAGCGCTCGCGTTTTGGTAGAGAACAACCCGATGTACAAGCAAGAGATAGACCGAGTTCGGTCAAACGGCGAGCAAGCGTTTGTTGATGCCGCGAGGACGTCTGTGGTGATCGATCGGACTTCTTCTTCCGAAGTACCGATTCAAGGAGATGCCATCGAACGCGGATTGCGCGATAACAGCACTTATAGCACGTTTGGTTCAACTATTGAAGACGGTAGCAGCGAAGTAGTAGAAGAGATATCGGTCCCGAGCTCAAAGATTGTGCTTCAACAAACGGATGCCACGACGGACATTTTAGTGAGGAAGTCCACGGCATATGCAAATGTCAAAAATTGGGCGACTGTGACGCAAATGTTTCCGCTGCTCTTCCCGGGTGGCTGTGGCGGTCCCGACGAAAAGCGATCTCGGAAACTCTCGCTCCGGAAATGGATTCTGCGGTGTCTCTCGCTGGTCGGCCATCGATTCGAGCGCCATTACGCCTTCTTGCTACTGGCTTTCGATTTTCTCGCCGTGAGGAGTGCTAGAAGATCTCTCTACGTGAAGATGAAGGTGTCTACAGCTGCACTGGCAGCCGGTACTATTACGACTAAAACGTTACTTGATTCCGTGAAATACTGTAATCATCTTTCTCATGCAAACGCCCACGGGTTACGGGCTCAGCCAGTTCCGGAGTCTGTGAAAAGATTGTCGATGTGCGCAAAGGGCTAAACACAAGCGAAGGAGCATACTTCGGATCAAACCTGAGTCGAATGCGGGCGAGACATGATTTGTTTGGATATCTCCAGCGGTTTGGAGTGCTACAACTATTCTTTACTATTTCGCCAGACTCCAGCGGAACTTACAGCATCGCTGTAAAAAGCGGTGCCGTCCCGAAGGTGGCAATTGATTCAGCAAATCTTGCGATGCTACCGTCTCGCGCCGAACGAAAGAGGATAGCCGGGAGTCACCCCATGCAGTGTGCTCGCTACTTTGAGCGAGTCGTGGATACAGTGATAGAAAATATTCTTGGTTGGGATACGGCACTCGCGAGGCCAAAACGGGGCGGTGGTGTGTTCGGAGTAGTTCGAGCTTTTGGCGGAGCAGCTGAAACACAGCAAGCCGGTGACCTCCACGCCCACTTCGCTGTGTGGTTGCACGGATTCCCTCAATCGTCGGGGAATTGCACGACCTGTTATCTATGAATGGCCCTTTCCGCGAGAGTACTTCGATTTGCTGATACGGTCATCTCCACGAAGTTGCCGGCACTACCAGAGCGTGATACTTGTCCTGCGCCCTGTCGAGGACATCTCAATTCGGTATATGCTGGTATTGAGGCCTTTCGACGCCCGTTGCCCGGACAAAAGCCTCCCACAACTTCCTCATGATCGCGGTGCAAAAAAATTCTGTGATAAAGATTTGATCAATGCGGGTATTGATCACCTTGCAGCGCTGGATGAGGTGACAATGTCGCCAGATTTCGAAGACTATCTGAAGTGCCGATCAGCTTCCAGTGAACCTCTCAGAAATGCTAGCCCGGAACTCGAAGGTAGTGTTGCTATCCGCGACGTCCAGGTGCACTACTGGACGCACTCAAAATCTTGCTTCAAAGTACGTTCCTGCTGAATGGGCACATTGTTTTTATTCTAACTGTGATCACCGACGTGTTTCCTAGACGACGTCTCGGACACCTCGCGGATCAGTTTGTCGATTCTTTAAACCCGACGTGCCGTCACCAGCGTCTACTCATGTCGACGAGAAGGGCCGTCTCAGGTTACAACGGCAGATTGGTTGCGAATACCTAAATCCTTTCAACTCCGTTGTGATGCAAGTCTTCAAGTGCAACCACGACGTTCAACTCGTCCTTGGGTCGGACAAACGCAATGTCGCTGCCTACGTCTGCAAGTATTGCATGAAAAACCAGAATCCTGTCGAAAATCGGCTTGCATTGTCGATTGCTGCATTTGCGAAAGGTGTGAAGAGCGCGAACCGCTTACCACCGGAGGCAGCGGCGGCGGTGAGAGGCCATCGGATTCTCGCCTCCATGTTGTACTCTATTACAAACGGACAGGAAGTCGCGGCATCGATGGCGGCACGGTATCTGCGTCGAGAATCAGCATTCTGGTTCTCTCATAACGCCGTCCACATCGACGCCACAAAACTTCTCGAGACAGTAACAAGCGCGCAAGAAGTGACGATTTCGTCTTCTCAAATTTTAGGTGGAAAGCCTCCTCGAAACAGCGTCGATCCCACCGCACGAATATGCTATTGGAATCGAGAAAAACACTAGAACATTTGTGGTTTGCAGAGGTGTGTGAGCACTATCGGAGTGGAAAATCAAGGACAGCTAGCACAACTGCAGATTCGATGGGCATGAGCTCTCAGCCTGGTGGGTTCATTGCTGCCGATAGGCCAAGTGTAATAGTTTTATCAGGGCGGCCATTGCCGGACTTATCGAACGCTCCCGATGCGCCATCTCGAGACTTTTACTTTTGCACATTACTGATGCTGTTCGACCGCACCGCCGTCGTGAATTCGTTCCTATCGGAGCGGATGCCGAAGCTCAGTACAGAGTATTCATTGCGTCTGGCAAATCCGATGCTGTTACTGCGTGTCAACTGTTTGAACGTCATTGGGCAGAGTTTTACATGAGCCAGAAGTCGTCAAACCCAGATGTGCTCTCCCCGAGGAAGAGCTACTGCGAAGTCACCCCGAAGACGACTGTCGTCGGTGTGGTCACAACGACGACGACGATTTTGATATCAACAGTGAAGACGACACGTCCGATATTGACAGCGACGGCGAAATGAACCAGCCCTTTTCCGTTGTCGACCCCAGCGTCTCTCATTCTCTTGAAGTTGCCCGCGAAATTGTTTCGACTTCGCCTAATCTACTGGAACTTGTGAACTCAACCAGCGAGGCATACCCTCAAATGAGTGGTGTCTGTGAGAACGCGATGCCAAATGGCGCTGACGTGGATGGTTTTTAAGCATCTTGGTCAGCCGCAGCAAGCGGAGTTGGCAGTTCGTCAACGGGACACCGGCACCTCCGATCTAATCAACGCTTTTCCTGATCTACCTACCAGACTAGCCAGATTTGAAGAGTGCTTTGAGCCTGTCCCGTGGCGAGACGCAGCACACTGTGAGATTGCTCCGGCAGACCTACAAGATTTCCCACGCATCAGTGAAGTTTCCCTATCATTTAGACTTAATTTTTGGCAGCACGTGGCTTTCGAGGTGGTGGCTCGCCATCTTCTCTACGCTTACCTAAAAGACGTCGAGGAGGCGTCGGTCCCTATGACCGCTTCCGACCGCCAGCCGTACAGGCTCCGAGAGCAGTTGATAGCCTATTTGGGCGGGAAGCTGGCACTGGGAAGTCGACAGTTATTCACTCGCTGCTCATTTTTGCGGAAAGATGGGGGCGCAGCGGGTCCGTCGAGACCATTGCATTCACCGGTGTAGCTGCATTGAACATTCGAGGGAAAACTATGCACTCGTCTCGGAACTTAAATATTTCTGGGGAAGGCCAGCGCAGTCCGGCAACGATGCAGATGAAACAAGACTTCGCCAAAGTGGTAGTGACAATTGCGGACGAGATCTCGATGACAGATGAATCGCTGCTAGGGAGCACCGATCTCGCCTCAAGGGGCATGTCCTCAAAACCTCACATTCGAATGGGGGAAAGCACACTGTTCTTTGCGGAGACTGGTTTCAGATTCCGTCCATTGGAGGAAAGCCATGTACGTAGCCATTCCATCGATTGCCAAATTACTGCCGAGCTTATCTAATCTGTTGCTATGTTGTCTAGGTTACATACCGCCGGGGAAACCGCAAGCAAGTACTGCCACGCCGGATACGACTTGTATAGTAGCATCAACTTCGTCGTGTTTCTCACTGAAAACATGAGGGCGAAGACGGATCCGCTGTACGCCAGCATCTTAGCGGGACTGCGATGGGGAAAAGTGTCCTCTGAGAATTTGAGGCGCCTCAATGCCCGAGTCTCCCAAGTATCCGTTCCGACCGAACCATATCTATCATTCTATAGACCGTTCGTTGTCGCAACGAACAAGACTCGCTGTGCTATCAACAACATAATGACGTTCAAGGTTTCTGCAGCAAGTGGGCAACAATTGTACGCGTTCACAGCCGAGACGTCTTCACAATCAACGGATATTTTCGACAAACTCGTCAACAAGAACGACGACTTCACCGATCGAATCCCCATGCGCCTATATTCTTTCGTTGGCATGCCAGTTATGGTGACACGGTGCCCACCGCAGTTAAAGGACATCGGCGCGGTCTACAACGGCACCATCGGGACGATCGTTGGCTACTATCCTCCCATTGACGAGGCCTCCGCGGTACTCCTGGAGACCGAGAACGCAAGCGTAACCAGCCCGTCACAACCACCACGGCTGATACTGCTGAAACTTCACGAGTGCGACAGAATCTTCGCGCCCGGGTTCGACCCAGGTGTCATCGGCATTCCACCCGTATCGGCTTCTGTCAGCTTGAAGAAGTTGGGCAACCTGAGGCAGGCTTCCATCACGGTTCGACAGTTCCCAGTCGTTCCTGCATTCGCATGCACCACAGAAAAGTTACAGGGAAAGACTTGTCCAGATGGAGCTGTAGTCACGCACCTGCAGCGCCATGGCGGTGTGCCTCCACAGACCTTGTACGTCGCTCTATCACGAACCAAGACAATAAATACGCTCACTCTGACGCAGCCACTCACACCGGAGAGTATCGCCAAATTCCAACCCGATGCGGGTGCTGCAGCAGAGATGAAGCGGCTCATATCCATGATCTCCGAACCACCATATATTTCAGAGTCTCAGCGAGCGATCTTCACTCAGTGGAAAGCAGAGCAGAACAACAATTAGGTGGCGTCATAAACAAACCAGCACACACGACGTCTTCCTCAGCGCGTTGCTACACCTTCCAGTAACTGGGGCTTCAAGCAGCAGCACTAGTGCCACCACTCCAGCCCCATTGCAAGATCTTTCACAACGGAAAGATCTTGCAATGGAAGGATCGCAATGCTCAACAAGTTAGTTTTTGAATGCTTATTATTATGCTTATTATTACGAAAAAATCTCAGTAGCTAAGAGACATTGCACGCACAGCGAAGCGGGCGTGACCCAGTTTCAAGTCACCCTGTATCGTCTTCTTTGAGTGATGGCAGGGAAGCGCAAGCAGCCAGCCGAGAGAAGCGCGCCGCCTGCGAAGGCGCCGGCGGTCGAGTGCGAGTTCTGCGGCAAGTCGTTCAAGCCCCGCGGGCTGAAGCGGCATCAGAGCCACTGCGCCAACAAGAAGCGCACGCTCACGCACAAAACCTGCTTCGAGAGAGTCGACTTCAACGTACTGACCAACATTCTGAGCTTCCTCTCCAACCAGTCCAAGGTAAAGCTGCAATCCGTGACGGGGGCCCACTATGCGGGCAGCGACCCCTCGTCAGCTCCATCTGCTGTTCCTCGTGCGAGAACGACGAGCTGGCAGTCGGTAATGGCCTCTGCTGCGCCTGCAATAAAGAAGAGGACCCCAATTTCAGGAGACCATCACCACAACTGACGCCAGGAAACTCTACGGCATCCAGGACATTTACGGAGTCCGCCACGACACCTACACGGTACGTCACCGAGGCTTCTACTGCCTCTTCAAATACGACGACCTGAACCGCTTTGCGATCTCGCGGTTCGGGTCGAAGGAGAACTGGCTCAAAATGCTGTCCAAGAAGGTCGCTCGGCGACGCAAACTTAACGATACAAAGAGCAGGAAGGAGGAGGAACATCAGGCGTTCCTCTCGACGTTCCCTGAAGACTTCGTGGAGTATTTAACCACAAAAACCACGAAGCGCGGCAGTGAGAACTTGATCAAAGAACAAGCCGAGAGGTACAAATTGATGGTCGACGCGCTGGCGGAGAGAGAACTCCCGCAGCAGATCCATGGTCGTTCCGCCGTGACGTACATTATGAACGGCTTCGGACAAGTCAATGAAATCGCAGACTCGATCGTGAGAGAAGATCGAGAGAAAAAGACGCTAAGCAAAGGGAGGAGGAGGTTCGCCAGTATATGAAAACACTTCCGAAACAGTTCGTGAATTACTTAGGGTACTATAGCGCTGGCAAGTCGAAGGACGCTGTCAAACAGCAGTACGAGCGCTACAAGTTAATAGTCGCTGCTCTAGAAGAACGCGACGTCCAGCTCCGAAGTGACAGCGTGTTGTGTCGACAATTCATCACCCAAGGTCAAGGTGAGATTGACGACATCGCGGATACGATGGAAGAGATGAAATTCTTGTTTGCATACACGTCGTACGCCAGCGACTGTAAAGCTGTTCGACCAGAAAGGCGCCACAGATACTACGACGAGTACTACGACGAGTACTCGGACTACTCGGGCGACTCGGACTACTCGGACGACTGGGTGCCTGAAGCAACACTGCGTCAACGTCGTGAGCAAGTGAAGAACCGCATTCGTGACAGATATCTTCAAAACTCACAAGGATTAACACTACCGCGCAAGTGGCAACGCATGCTTCCTTCCACAAGTCCAGGATCTCCTACGTTATAGTAAAGATTGGACGACGGTAATGTTGTCGCGTGGAACGTGAATTGTTGGAAGGCGAATTGATGAAAGACCGCATGATATTTTCTGGAGGCACTGGGAATCATGTGCGTTTTCAAGATTACCTTGTTACCGTTGTGGTGTACAACCAACCCTGATTAATCCTCGAAATGAGTGCGAACTTTGTCTCGACGTACTTCGATTCCATCGGCTGGGTCGATGCCAAAGTCCTCGTGCATCAGCCTCGCCAAGTAGTTGATATCCGCGGGGCTCATTTTGTTAATCGCCTCGATCGTAGCCGGGAACGGTGGCGACGGAATGGCTTGTCCTACGGGGACATCCAAATGACGCCGCGTGAGAACTCGCTCACCTGGGAGAGGATCGCCCAAGCCTCGGCGTGTTTTCGTTGGGGTGGAATCCGCGTAGTCGTGGCCACCTTGATGTGTCTTGAAGATGGCATGCTCTTCGACGTAGGGAGGTAATGCGTTTATCAGTCTCTCAAGGTTGTGATTGAGGGTTCCTGACTCGCACGAGAACTTTCACACCGACATCAAAAAGCAATCTGTATATCCTTCTAAGTATCTGTTAGCGAAACTCGCTGAAAACTCGCCCCATCCACGACTTGCTTTTATCGGCGTCAGCGCCATCGTTGACGATATCAGTGGTGCTTGTGCTCTGTGAGTCGATCGCTTCGTCCTTCGCTTCATCTTGCGACTTGCGGTCCCGCCAGTTCGGCTTGTTGCCTCCACTCTGGTTCCGGTTGCTGTTTCGAGTAATGAATCGCTGGAGCCCACCTTGTCTCCTATTCCCTCCGTCACGCTGTACATACCGCTGTCCGATCGGAACACCACTCGTCCACCGAGTCTTCCTCTCTTCGCGATTGTATGTCGTATTGATCAGACCCTGCTCCACCAACTCCAGCACGCGCTCTTTGAATTCCAACGCGAGATCCTTCTCTACAAAAGTATCCTCGAAGCGGAACGACAGCCACAGATACAAGTCAATGATCTTGGCCTTGATCTCAACGTCTCCCAGAGCTTCCGCCGTTCGTGGAGCGTATTTGGGCAGGTAAATGTCGAGCTTGACACTCTGTCCCGTGGAGTGCGCACGAGCGTATTCAAGGAAGACCTTACGAGCTAATGGGTTACGGAGACTCACGGGAGACATACAGAACGTGAATCGATCCGACAGTGTGAGTTCTGTGTCACGTAGCAGTGTAGCCGCATCCTTCATGTCCTGGTGGTTGCACATGAAGTAGTCACCGTCTAGACGCGCTAACATGACATACTTGTCCACGAGATCGGCCAAGTCAGAGATGCCAGGGAGCTGTTTGGCGAACTCTTCCATCTGATCTGAGGACGGGAACAGTCCCGCAGACGTTAATGGGATTGGAACTTCCTCATACGACTCCTTGAGGTATTCCAGGTCCTCTTCCAGCAGACAAGTCGCTGTGCCAGAGTCATAGTCACTTCCGGAGCGTCCTGCTCGACCAGCGATCTGCTTCGCTAGAGCGGGAGGGATATCGATCATGCCACCTTTGCCCCCGAGTATTTCTTCACTGTAGCGAACACGATCCGTCGGATATTCAGGTTCAGCCCCATACCGATGGCGTCAGATGCGACGAGAATGTTAAAGTCGTTGTTGCGGTCGTTAAACAGTCGAGCCTGTTGCGAGCGCGTCTCGGGGGCAGCTGGCCGTAGATAATGCAACACTTCTGCCCAGTCTTCACCTCGATATCACGTTTGATCTGGAAAATGTCACGACGAGAGAACGCCACGACACAGTCGCCTGGCCGGATATGCTGGTACGACTTCAAGTGCGTCGTCTCAATCTCTAATGGTGACCGACGTTCATACGACCGCAGCTCAAAGTCGTCTCCAGTCGTCTCAGCGAACTTCGTAACCAGCGGCAAAGCCTCTCCAGAGCCACAGACGTGAATCTCATTCGCCTGCAGCCCGAACAGCGCGCGCGTCCAGGCCCAACCGCGCTGCGGATCGCCAATCAGCTGAATCTCATCAATCACAGCGACATCCCACGGACGGTTGATGTTCGCCATCTCTACAGTACATGCTACGTGAGTGGAGTACGGCACGATCTTCTTCTCCTGTCCAGTCACGAGTGAAGTGTATAGTCCGTCCGCATTCAAGCGCTCGAAAATCTCCAGCGCTAGCAGACGCAGCGGTCCGCAATAGATGCCACCGTCGTCTCCAGCCTGTTTCAATCTCTCTAACGCCTGATGCGTCTTACCGCTATTCGTCGGTCCTTCGTGGTAAATGATCTTTCTCTTCATGGCCGTCGCGTACGGATACATCTCGTGGGGCAGTCTCAAGTCCGTCAGCTGCTGCAACGACAGCATATTGTCGCTGTCTTCGTCCGTCGATAAGAAATTGTTCATCTTGGCGAAGTTGAGGAAGAACGGGTAGAAGATGAAGGAGTTGTGCTTCTTGAGGTCGTCCAGATCCTACAAAACAACAGCAGTTAGTGTTTTCGTTCCAAACATCTCCAATAAAGCATTAATCTCACTCTCCCAAAGGCCAGGAGCTCCTCTTGATCGTCGAAATACTTGTGCGGTTCCATCAGAAAGTTTTTGCGGAAAGTGGACGCCGCCAGCGCCCATTCCGAAGGGTTCATGCCAGCCTCCACCACCAGCTCCTTGGCCTCGTAGTTCCTCGGGAAGGTGCGCATCCGCCGGTTGATTCGCTTGGCTAGATCTGACGGCCACTTGACACTCTGCAGCTCTTTGGACGGCGCTGCGTCGGCCTTAACAGCCGCAGAAGCAGTCGAGTATGCGCGTGAACGTATACCATTGTGTATATCTGACTTTCCCTTCGGGTACTGGGTGGTGAACGATAAAACTTGAACGGTTGGAAGCGCAAGACGCACAGCTTCACGCAGATGTGCACGGTGCTGCAGCGTCGCCGCTCTGGGCAGCGAACGCAGCGGCAACGCACGAGCCAAGCGAAGCATGGCCAGCTGACGCTCTCGAACTGCGATGGCCACAGAATTCAAGCTAATGGTGTAATCATTTTAAGAATGGGTACACATGTTATAGTTGCCTTTCAAGTAGAAAAATGGGAAGACAGTATTTCAAGCAAAAATCGCGTCCCAGACAAGCGGTAGCAGCCACGGCAACTTGAATCGCTGAATCAGTGGGAAATCGTCGGGTGCTAATACTTTCTCCATCAAGTTGAAAGCCTTTCTTGGCTCACGAATGACAAGTCAGTTGATAATGATCCACAAACAACAGCTATCCGTCGAGACCCAACACAGGCTACAGTTCTCGTTCTGATCAGTGAGTAGCGCCATGACGGGACAGTTCGAAGTATAATCGAGTGCAATAAGCTGACCCACCGCCTGGTGCACGTGGGATTCTTCAACTTTTTCTTCACTTCGATGACCATTTTGGCAGACTCTTCCTCGTGCTCCGAGATGCAATGCCGCTTCTCCCTGATAATACCGCCAGGGTACCTGATCATTCCTTCTACCGTCGTGGGGGCTGGTAAAACGTTCACAATGGGCAGATCGAGCTCCGCACTGGGCGACATGTCGTCGAGTTTTCTCCTCGGCCAGGAGTAAAATTCGGCCTCATCCACATAAACGTCGAGATGCGTCCTGGTAAGCTCCTGATGTAGCAGTAGAACACCACAACTCGAAGCTCGCAAACCGTTCGGGCGTAAATCCAAATGATCCGGAGCTTCTGCCGTGATTGCATACACCATTTTGAACCATACATTTCGCCACGGAACAGTGCTGTCTCGTTATCCTGACCTCGACCACCGATATTTTTTTTTTCAAAGCAAAGAAAATGTTACTGCATTGCAGACCTCAGGTCAGGTGGAGACAACTTGTCTCAAGACCTGAAGATTGAGCTGTGTGCTGTTGAGGACGATGCGATTGCAAATAAGTTCAAAACTGCGACTTCGACGGAAGGGTGTGACGGATGCAAATTGCCGCAGGTGGATCAGTATCAAAATGATCATCTCATAGCTTTTCTCTCGAGTGTCGGCTTGAGTATCGTCGGTGTTGAGGAGCTTGTGGTGTGCAATGCGATTACCGAGATCTTGCATCAGTCTGTTTGGTGGCACCGATGTGACCATAGGCAGGATCACGGGCGAGGAAGAAGTGTCCAAAATTGTTGCGTCAGCTATAGATGGTGATTGAAGAGAAATAAAATCTTGAAAACGCTCATGTTGGTGAGGCTGTAGTCCAGTTGATCGCGCTCGATTTCACATCGAAGCAACCCGTGGCAGCTCTGCTCACGGACTTGAATGAATTGGGTTTCGAATGAAAGCAGCGGTGAGAAAGTCGTGGTCGGTTCGCTCACCATTCGCTTTCAAATAGATGAAGAAGCTGCTATCGCCCAACGATTTCTTACCGACGACCCGCTTCAAATTGACGTCGGTTCTACCGTTTGAGACAGAGTTTTGAGATTAAATTAGATAGTTCTACTGCTTGAAATTGCAGCTCCCCGACACCGACACTGTCATTGCAGCATGCCCAACAGAGTTCACGTCAGGTCTTCAGCCCGTGGTCCATTCTCACCGCTCAAACAGAAACTCTTTCGTGCTTGGCATCGAAGTCAAATTGGTCACCGAAGCGAGTACTCCGTGGAGCGATTACTGGCATTCCGAGATTACCATGAGCGCACATCGACAGCCCGAGCCATTGCAGTTTGCATGTTGACGCCGATCCCTGCACTTTCCGTCACTATTGCCATCGATTCCATTCCGCTGGTGTCGCCATCGCTCGGGTGGAAAGCCAACTACGCGTTTTGGCTGCGACTTTTTGCAGCGTTAATTGCCGTCTCTGTGGGTTTCGTACTCGAGCTTCGAGAAGTGGTGGTGGAGAGAGCGATTTCATGCACTGGAAGCGTGTTGATCGCATTATGTGCAGCGGTGTTTTACGTGTCTTCAACTATGCTCGCCGCAGCATTATGGGAGTTCCCAGTCCCGGGTGGATACGTGTTAATGGTTGCACCGTACGTCTTATTTTTCGCAGTTGCTACGGTGCTGGTGATCGGTCCTTGGGTGGTGATGGAGACGCCATTGCTACGGCAACAACTCACGTCTCATTTCTTAATCGTCACCTCGCACGGAGTTGTTGGCGTCGCGTATCCTCTCTTCAGCGCTGCTTTCAACCGACTCTCGGGGATCGAGCAAACCGCTCTGTTGATGCTGTTGCCCTTCATCAAAACTGGCACCAAACAGATCGTTGCCAAAGCGGCCGACAAGCTCCATGAATTCGTCGGCCCAGTCGTCGTCTTTTCCGTCGACGCTTTCAATGTTTACTACACGGTCATCTGCATGCAAGCAGCGACCTCGACGCTCACGACCATCCTCATCATGGTTTCGGATTGCTTCCACGCTGTGATCGCTGTTCGAGATATCTTCCGGCACGCAAAAATCGGGAAATCACGACACGAATCTTGTCTGTCGGGATCGGTTAACTATCTTGATGACCTGCCAGCGATGCTTCAGCAGATTTTCGAGGCCCCTACGACACGCAGACAACGCATTCGCATCTCGGCTCCATTTCCATTGCCACTATCAGAAGAGAGTTCAGCGTGCATGAAGGAGTTGGCACAGCTAGCCAGCAGCGCGAAAATCGCCAGTCTCAGACGGATATCAAACGGCCATGGTGTGAAAATTGGTGAGAAAGTAGATGAAGCAAGCAATGCTTTCCCAAGCGTAGCCACGGTCAAGCATCACCGAATTGCTCCAGTTAGCCCAGTTACGAAACGCGGTCCACCACAACCAGAGAAGGGCATCACCGGTAGACCACTGCTCGTGTCTTCCTTAACTTTGAAGCAGCAGGTGGCAATGTTGACAAACCAAGCCGCTGAACGAGTCGTGTGGGACGCATTGAAAGCTCTTTTCCATGCCGAGTATTTCGTGATGTCTGAGTATCTGGAATTCATATTGCCCATGGTCTACGCCATCTACCTTGCAGCCATCTACCATCTACCGGTGGCAGCATACTACCCTAGCACAAAGTCACTGACGCTGTACAAATTCGAGTCAACTTTGGTGTGCATCGTCATCTTCGCCTTGATCGAGTTCGTTTCGTTCCTGGGTCTGCTGGCCCTGCTGCGTCGGAAGTTTGGGTTTTCGCCATTGCACCAGCTCGCGTTTGTCCTGGAGACTCAAAGCCAAACTCTTCAGGGACATCTCATGGTCTGGAACATTTACATTCTTCACCTCAACCTCGTCCATGTCGGTACGTTGACCAAACATATACACGCCACTCATGTTCAAACTAATTGGCCTTCTATGCTTGTGAAGGTGCCGCCATGTTCATCCAGCCAGACCATCCCGCCACGTAAAATCGAAAGCCTTTTGCGTTCACGTGCATCAATGTATTTCCAGTCAATATGTCAATGTCTCTAGCAGAAGAGGAAGGTGGGTTTGGCTGCTTTGGCCTGACACATGCGCTCAGCTCGTTTGTTCCCTACAATACGTTGCATCCGCAGCAGATCCAGTCTGGTAAACAGCGCAATGGAGGATTTACCGTCCGTGCTATCTGCGAGACTATCATCCTGACCGGAGTGACTCTCTCCACTGGGCAGCAGGTTCATCATCTCAGCGTAGAAGTCGCCCATGACGGGAAGTCCGTACCAGATGAGTTGGTGGACGCCGCGGATCTGCAGTTGGTGGTAGAAGTGGAATCGCTCCGTGTACAGCATGACGTGGCAGTGGCCATGGAAGAAACTCGTGCGAGCTCGAGACACCTGCTTGGGGGTAGTGTACTCGCAGCACTGTACGCTTCGGATGAGCTTCTTGTTCATCGTCTCGTTGAACAAGTTGCGTACACGCACATAGTCAAAGTACGACGGAATGAAGATCAGTACATGCTTGCGTGGGTGGTCTAGCAGAGGCTCGAACACGTGCTTCTTAAAGTAAGCGAAGCGCAGCTCCACTCGTCTTTGGCTGTGAGGCGCCCGGTGTGGTCCAAGTCTGCACGCTGGAAGATCTGCTTGACCTGCGGCACTACACGGGAGATCGACGCTGATCCATCGGCAGCATCGTATCGCCGTACGTACTTGACTACGCCAGCAATATTGCGGCACGTTTTACTAACGAGGGCATTCAAAGCCGGCTCGACCCCATGGGCGAACACCACCGTCTGTCGGAAGTACGAAGCCAGGAAGGCCAAGTTCCACTCGCGTACGCGAGCAAAGTCTGCGTTGGGCGCCTCCTTCGGCTGCATGTTTGTTGCTCGTAAAACTGTTCGCAAATGCTCCAAGTTCTGCATGGCCATCAAACTGGCCGAGTCTACGATACACACTTCGATGGTGGAGAGGAAATCGCTCGACAGCGTCATGTCTTTCGGGTCGTCCACCTCATCGAGCACTGCAATTTCGTCTCCAAGTTGCTGACGGAGACCAAGAGGCGACGCGATGATGATGTCGGCGTGGTGGTACTCGCTGTAGAAGCGAACTGCCTTGCGAGAGAAGGACATTCCTAACTGAAAGCAATCGTCGTTGTTTCCTTCTGCAAACACTCGCTGCCACTCCTTCGAGTTGGTGTCTTTGTGTGCGTTTTCCTCTTCGTCGTCCTCGTCCTTTGCGCTTCCAAACTCGCTAAAGAAGCGGTCTTTATTGTGGAAGGTATTGACCGACTCTGGCAACAGCTCCAGCAGGTGGTTCACAAAAGCCACGGCAGCACTTCGCAGAGGAAGCAGCACAAGGACGCTGGCACGACAGAAGCCCTGATCTCGGTACTCCTTTTCCTCCTCGTCCTGCGGAGGGTCAGACTCGCGCTTCTTGATACGCTCGTTATTTCTCACAACCGTATCGCGAGCCTTCAGCACGTGGTTCAGCACGTGCATGGCGCTCAGCTGCCGAAGTGTCGCCGTGTTCTCGTACGTCTGGCCGGCGAAAAAGACGTCCGTGTACGCAGCCATTTGCTGTGACAGCGTGTGCTCCACCGATCCCTTAGGGAACGCCGAATCTGCATCCAGTCCACGCTGTTTCCAAGTCGCTAGCAATCGAGAACGCACGTGCTTCTTCTTCGCCAGCGCGGCATCCGGCAGCGTGACAACACCCGCGACCCCTTCAGCTCTTCTTCTGCACCACTACGATACGACACGTCGTACTTCTCCTCCTCCAGTCCTGGCAATTTCACCGCAGAAAACTTCCTCACCTGCGCATCAAATTTCTTGGCATCCTGCTCGGTAAATGAACTAAGCAAATAGCGTCGACGGTACGGGTCTTCCTGGTCTTCCTGGTCCTCCACTTCTTCTACAACCTCGTCTTCTTCTTCCATCTCTTCATCTACAACCTGGTCCTCTTCTTTATCGTTGTCTTCTTCTTGCTCGTCTTCCTGTGGAATTTCATTGCCGTCTTCATCCACTACAACTTCTTCATACTCTTCCCCGTCTTCTTCCTCTTCCTCCTCCTCCTCCTCTTCTGCTGGTTTGAACGTCTTTACAAACTCTGCAAAGACCTTATTCTCCTGTACATCTAATTCTTCTTCATCGCTGCTGCTTTCCTCCTCCTGGTCTTGTGGCTGTTGTTGTTGGTCCTCTTCTTCCTCTTCTGACTCTTGACCGTCCTTGTACATGGCATTTGCAGTGCGTTCTCTCGTCAGCTGCAGCTGCTCTCTGCCAGCTCTTCTTGTCCTCGACCGACGCGAAAAACTTGCGGCTTTTGGCCCGCTCCGCCAGTTTCCGAGCCTTCCACTGGCCAAACATGGACCCTTTGTTGGAGCTGCGATTACTCGGCCGTTCCTGGACGGATTCGACGGCACCTCGCTTAGCTTTGGGCTCAGCGTCATCCCACACATTGGCCTTGCGCTTGCGGCTGCCTTTCTTCTTCGCTCCGCCCTTACGAGCCATCGTTAATAGCAGCTTCCGGTCCGGCAAGTTTGATGCGCCAAAATGGCTGGACTGCAAGTCGTCAAGAATAGGGTTTATTCACCGTTGATTTGAACCCTTTCAAAATGGTTAACTATTTTTAAATGCGTAAAGATGGCTACAGTTGTGACACATTGCAGTTGAAGCGATGGACGCTGCCGATGTTCGTGAGCTGGCGCAATGCATGAGCGACGACGAGCAGCGACTGACGCGGCGCTTCCAAGCTCCTGAAGGTCGACAGGCCGAGAGTTGGGCGCTGCAGTCGGTCGCAAGTGTATTGCAACGGGTGCAGGACGCTCCAGGCGACGAGTACGACCTGCCATTGCCAATCTGCAGGGTTTCTAGTGCTAAACGCTGTCGTTTCTTTCAGGGTGACGGTGGAGGAGCTGGTGACGCAGTTGATGCAGCTGCCGAAAGAGGCCAAGGCGCTTCAGCTGGTGCAATTGCTACTGGAGACCCGAGAGGAGTCGATCCCCAAGCAGGCGGCGCTGGGCATCTGGGGAAGCTCGTGACGGGTAGTCGCAGCAAAGGCCTGAAGAAAGGCAGAGCCAAGAGCGCAGCCAATATTCCCGTCATCCGCAACCGCTTGCTCGAGTCGAAGCGGAAGCAGGCCGAGTGTGATCTCAAACTACTGCAGAATCGGATCGCTTTACTGCAACATGAGGAGTCGAAAGCTTGGAAGAAGATCGCGCAGACCAAAGACCGAGCGCAGGAGATTCTCGACATGCGTATGGCGAGTGTGCAACGCCGAGAGGAAAAGTCGATGCACGCAGTAGAACGAGAACGGGAGTCTCGATCTGTTCAAAAGAAGCAGTACAGTCTCAAGAAGGAGTCGGTCATCAAGAAGAAGCACGCAGCCATCCAAGTCATCTCTAAGAAGTTCCAAGACGTCGAGCAGGTCAAGACGGAGAGCAAACGACTGAAAGCGGAACGTGAGCGGCTGCAAGTGCAGCAAGTAGAACGAGCTAGAGCCAAACGACAAGTCATCAGACGCCAGGAAGACGCACTCAAAAGAAGAAGCAATTGGAACGCCAACAAGTCGACCAGGAGGCAGCTCTGCGACTGATGAAGAAGGCCATCACGGAAGAGCGACAACTCCGCGAACATCGTCGCAAAGTGCAGGAAATGGAGGAGGCCGAGAGGAACCTCATCCAGAGACTGCAAGGCACGCAGCTCATCCAACGGGAAGCGTATTCCGTTCTGGAAAACGCACTACTGCGCACAGACTTGAAGCGAGCGCATTCGGTTGCGCCCTTACCTGAGAGATGAGACCAAACTAACGTGATAATTTACCTGTACTGCAACTACTGTCGCTTCATATTCACGACAATACTGTAGACCAGTCGCCGCATTACAGAATGATAGGCGACTCGGATGGTGGACTGAAGATTTTGCCAACATTGATAACTCGGCCACGAACAGAGGATACTTGCTCTGGTTGAGTCACTTTGTAATTCGACGCCAAGTACTCCACCCATGCTGCTGCGTTCGTTTCAAGTGATGTTGGTGGTGATTCTTCTTGCCAACGTCTTCATGGTGGTGGTGTCAATATCAGATTGATCCCCTATCAAAAGAGTGCTTGGGGTGTTAATCTTGACGACGACGAAGCGAGAGGATTATCCGGCCTCGCTCTGAAGGCAAAATGCCGCGTTTGGTTGGTGAAAGGCAAATCGCCCAACGCGGTTGTGACCAAGTTGGAGGTGCAGGGTATGACACTGACGAACGAGGCTCTCGTGGGTCAAATATGTGCGTAGGTTGCGGGCTAGGAGCGTCCAGTATCAACGTCTTCAATAAGCTGGCAGACCATCTACCGCACGACAAGCTCGCTGCATTCCTCGTATCGGTGCGTCAGAACCCCCAAGCTCAAAATCTACGCCAAGGAGCTGCAGGCGACCCAGTTTAATCGCTGGCGACAGAGAATGAAATCACTCTGATGCAGGTTCGAGTGGTTTTGAAGTTGCATGTCGACGGAAGAGTTCCGACCGAGCTTCGACGCGATCCAGCCTACGGCGTCGAATACGCGAAAGAGTATGTACGTGGCCGACTTCGTCAACACGAACGGGCTTTAAGGACGAGTTCCAATTGCGCATTCGGCTCAAGTCTCATTCCACTTCAAGTCAGAGATAGCCAACATCTGCGTGTGTGTTTTCGCCAACCGCTTTCCAGTGCGATTGTTTGCATCGAACAGTCCAAAGTCACAGCATGGGTTTTGTGATTCACAAACGTGAGGATCACACGACCACGTTCGGTAGTTATACAGCACTGTTCACTCGAACAGGAAGCCGCGTCAGCGTCGTTCGAGACGAAGTTCGAGGACTGTCGTGTAGTAGTTTCTTGTCGGAACCATTTGCACATCGGCCAAGTGCATAACAACTACGTTGTCCAATTCGCCAATCTCGAGAGTTCAAGGTCCCAATGCTGGACGACTAATAAAGCTTGAGCCAGCCCAAAGTTTGGGTCGACAAATTGCGGCTTTTTGCCGCCAAACACATCGCCAGAGATCAATTGTGTGAGAACCGCTATCGGCACGATCTCGTTTCCGGATCTCCATGATGAATGACGCGGATCGGCGGCGGGGTACCATAAACTGCAAATTGGCGCAAGTGGTCGTGGGGTGATCCCGACCTGCGCCATTAAAAATTTGGCTGGTCAAGACTCAAGTTGACAGCAAGAACGATGAACAAACAACTCGTCCTGCTGCTCGTGGCGGCTCTGCTAGCCACCACCACCGTCACTGACGCTGCCAACACCAGAAGTCTGCGGTCTACGGACACCGAGGAAGAGAGAGGTCTCTTCACCAACTTCGCTAACCAACTCGTGGGGCTGTCAACGCAAACGAACAAGTGCACAAGTTGTCGTCCGAGTTGTCTGGCCTCGTGAAGAACGCCAAGGCCACGATGGATTACAGCTCGGCATTGTCCAAGATCGACGACATTGAAACGAAGATCAAGGCCGTGGCCGGCATGGATGTTGCATTGGAAAAGGTGCAAAGACCAAGTTCTACCTCTGGTTCAAGATGGGCAGCGTGCCAGCGGGTGTCACGGCTGCCGAGAAGTCTACCTACGAGGCATTCGTCTATAATATCAAATTCGTCAAGGCCGCCTGGGTAAAAGAGAAGAACGCCGCCGGCACATGCCTGTATCGCACACTGGCGGGTGGGCTGTTAGCGGTGCCTAGAGTTGCTTGTTCTTCCGCTTGCATGTCAATTGACTAATGCACAATATCTTGTCCGAGTAAATGCTGCACCTGGTTGTGTAAGGTCAATGATTCCGATCAGAGTCCACTTCGCCTGTAACTTTGACGTTGGCGAACGTAACTAACTTACATGTACGAGCTTCTTCCTGCGACCAGGTCGTGCGGTACCGCGTTTTCGCCACTTCTGCACTTCCTCCGTCTCAGCAGTGGCTGTTGATACATTTTGTCCACAGTTCTAGGGCCAAAAGAAAATGAAAGTTGAAACGAAGTGCGCTGCTAACCAGTCAAGCAAGGTGTCTGATGCGACCTGAGCACGTTCGCTGTTCGTCTGCGCAGAAGGAGTGCGCTTATTGTGAGGCTAC
>JAAVTG010000745.1:0-37622 GCA_011947345.1 Phytophthora quininea
AGCAGAGATGAAGCGGCTCATATCCATGATCTCCGAACCACCATATTTCAGAGTCTCAGCGAGCGATCTTCACTCAGTGGAAAGCAGAGCAGAACAACAATTAGGTGGCGTCATAAACAAACCAGCACACACGACGTCTTCCTCAGCGCGTTGCTACACCTTCCAGTAACTGGGGCTTCAAGCAGCAGCACTAGTGCCACCACTCCAGCCCCATTGCAAGATCTTTCACAACGGAAAGATCTTGCAATGGAAGGATCGCAATGCTCAACAAGTTAGTTTTGAATGCTTATTATTATGCTTATTATTACGAAAAAAATCTCAGTAGCTAAGAGACATTGCACGCACAGCGAAGCGGGCGTGACCCAGTTTCAAGTCACCCTGTATCGTCTTCTTTGAGTGATGGCAGGGAAGCGCAAGCAGCCAGCCGAGAGAAGCGCGCCGCCTGCGAAGGCGCCGGCGGTCGAGTGCGAGTTCTGCGGCAAGTCGTTCAAGCCCCGCGGGCTGAAGCGGCATCAGAGCCACTGCGCCAACAAGAAGCGCACGCTCACGCACAAAACCTGCTTCGAGAGAGTCGACTTCAACGTACTGACCAACATTCTGAGCTTCCTCTCCCAGTCCAAGGTAAAGCTGCAATCCGTGACGGGGGCCCACTATGCGGGCAGCGACCCCTCGTCAGCTCCATCTGCTGTTCCTCGTGCGAGAACGACGAGCTGGCAGTCGGTAATGGCCTCTGCTGCGCCTGCAATAAAGAAGAGGACCCCAATTTCAGGAGACCATCACCACAACTGACGCCAGGAAACTCTACGGCATCCAGGACATTTACGGAGTCCGCCACGACACCTACACGGTACGTCACCGAGGCTTCTACTGCCTCTTCAAATACGACGACCTGAACCGCTTTGCGATCTCGCGGTTCGGGTCGAAGGAGAACTGGCTCAAAATGCTGTCCAAGAAGGTCGCTCGGCGACGCAAACTTAACGATACAAAGAGCAGGAAGGAGGAGGAACATCAGGCGTTCCTCTCGACGTTCCCTGAAGACTTCGTGGAGTATTTAACCACAAAAACACGAAGCGCGGCAGTGAGAACTTGATCAAAGAACAAGCCGAGAGGTACAAATTGATGGTCGACGCGCTGGCGGAGAGAGAACTCCCGCAGCAGATCCATGGTCGTTCCGCCGTGACGTACATTATGAACGGCTTCGGACAAGTCAATGAAATCGCAGACTCGATCGTGAGAGAAGATCGAGAGAAAAAGACGCTAAGCAAAGGGAGGAGGTTCGCCAGTATATGAAAACACTTCCGAAACAGTTCGTGAATTACTTAGGGTACTATAGCGCTGGCAAGTCGAAGGACGCTGTCAAACAGCAGTACGAGCGCTACAAGTTAATAGTCGCTGCTCTAGAAGAACGCGACGTCCAGCTCCGAAGTGACAGCGTGTTGTGTCGACAATTCATCACCCAAGGTCAAGGTGAGATTGACGACATCGCGGATACGATGGAAGAGATGAAATTCTTGTTTGCATACACGTCGTACGCCAGCGACTGTAAAGCTGTTCGACCAGAAAGGCGCCACAGATACTACGACGAGTACTACGACGAGTACTCGGACTACTCGGGCGACTCGGACTACTCGGACGACTGGGTGCCTGAAGCAACACTGCGTCAACGTCGTGAGCAAGTGAAGAACCGCATTCGTGACAGATATCTTCAAAACTCACAAGGATTAACACTACCGCGCAAGTGGCAACGCATGCTTCCTTCCACAAGTCCAGGATCTCCTACGTTATAGTAAAGATTGGACGACGGTAATGTTGTCGCGTGGAACGTGAATTGTTGGAAGGCGAATTGATGAAAGACCGCATGATATTTTCTGGAGGCACTGGGAATCATGTGCGTTTTCAAGATTACCTTGTTACCGTTGTGGTGTACAACCAACCCTGATTAATCCTCGAAATGAGTGCGAACTTTGTCTCGACGTACTTCGATTCCATCGGCTGGGTCGATGCCAAAGTCCTCGTGCATCAGCCTCGCCAAGTAGTTGATATCCGCGGGGCTCATTTTGTTAATCGCCTCGATCGTAGCCGGGAACGGTGGCGACGGAATGGCTTGTCCTACGGGGACATCCAAATGACGCCGCGTGAGAACTCGCTCACCTGGGAGAGGATCGCCCAAGCCTCGGCGTGTTTTCGTTGGGGTGGAATCCGCGTAGTCGTGGCCACCTTGATGTGTCTTGAAGATGGCATGCTCTTCGACGTAGGGAGGTAATGCGTTTATCAGTCTCTCAAGGTTGTGATTGAAGGTTCCTGACTCGCACGAGAACTTTCACACCGACATCAAAAAGCAATCTGTATATCCTTCTAAGTATCTGTTAGCGAAACTCGCTGAAAACTCGCCCCATCCACGACTTGCTTTTATCGGCGTCACCGCCATCGTTGACGATATCAGTGGTGCTTGTGCTCTTTGAGTCGATCGCTTCGTCCTTCGCTTCATCTTGCGACTTGCGGTCCCGCCAGTTCGGCTTGTTGCCTCCACTCTGGTTCCGGTTGCTGTTTCGAGTAATGAATCGCTGGAGCCCACCTTGTCTCCTATTCCCTCCGTCACGCTGTACATACCGCTGTCCGATCGGAACACCACTCGTCCACCGAGTCTTCCTCTCTTCGCGATTGTATGTCGTATTGATCAGACCCTGCTCCACCAACTCCAGCACGCGCTCTTTGAATTCCAACGCGAGATCCTTCTCTACAAAAGTATCCTCGAAGCGGAACGACAGCCACAGATACAAGTCAATGATCTTGGCCTTGATCTCAACGTCTCCCAGAGCTTCCGCCGTTCGTGGAGCGTATTTGGGCAGGTAAATGTCGAGCTTGACACTCTGTCCCGTGGAGTGCGCACGAGCGTATTCAAGGAAGACCTTACGAGCTAATGGGTTACGGAGACTCACGGGAGACATACAGAACGTGAATCGATCCGACAGTGTGAGTTCTGTGTCACGTAGCAGTGTAGCCGCATCCTTCATGTCCTGGTGGTTGCACATGAAGTAGTCACCGTCTAGACGCGCTAACATGACATACTTGTCCACGAGATCGGCCAAGTCAGAGATGCCAGGGAGCTGTTTGGCGAACTCTTCCATCTGATCTGAGGACGGGAACAGTCCCGCAGACGTTAATGGGATTGGAACTTCCTCATACGACTCCTTGAGGTATTCCAGGTCCTCTTCCAGCAGACAAGTCGCTGTGCCAGAGTCATAGTCACTTCCGGAGCGTCCTGCTCGACCAGCGATCTGCTTCGCTAGAGCGGGAGGGATATCGATCATGCCACCTTTGCCCCCGAGTATTTCTTCACTGTAGCGAACACGATCCGTCGGATATTCAGGTTCAGCCCCATACCGATGGCGTCAGATGCGACGAGAATGTTAAAGTCGTTGTTGCGGTCGTTAAACAGTCGAGCCTGTTGCGAGCGCGTCTCGGGGGCAGCTGGCCGTAGATAATGCAACACTTCTGCCCAGTCTTCACCTCGATATCACGTTTGATCTGGAAAATGTCACGACGAGAGAACGCCACGACACAGTCGCCTGGCCGGATATGCTGGTACGACTTCAAGTGCGTCGTCTCAATCTCTAATGGTGACCGACGTTCATACGACCGCAGCTCAAAGTCGTCTCCAGTCGTCTCAGCGAACTTCGTAACCAGCGGCAAAGCCTCTCCAGAGCCACAGACGTGAATCTCATTCGCCTGCAGCCCGAACAGCGCGCGCGTCCAGGCCCAACCGCGCTGCGGATCGCCAATCAGCTGAATCTCATCAATCACAGCGACATCCCACGGACGGTTGATGTTCGCCATCTCTACAGTACATGCTACGTGAGTGGAGTACGGCACGATCTTCTTCTCCTGTCCAGTCACGAGTGAAGTGTATAGTCCGTCCGCATTCAAGCGCTCGAAAATCTCCAGCGCTAGCAGACGCAGCGGTCCGCAATAGATGCCACCGTCGTCTCCAGCCTGTTTCAATCTCTCTAACGCCTGATGCGTCTTACCGCTATTCGTCGGTCCTTCGTGGTAAATGATCTTTCTCTTCATGGCCGTCGCGTACGGATACATCTCGTGGGGCAGTCTCAAGTCCGTCAGCTGCTGCAACGACAGCATATTGTCGCTGTCTTCGTCCGTCGATAAGAAATTGTTCATCTTGGCGAAGTTGAGGAAGAACGGGTAGAAGATGAAGGAGTTGTGCTTCTTGAGGTCGTCCAGATCCTACAAAACAACAGCAGTTAGTGTTTTCGTTCCAAACATCTCCAATAAAGCATTAATCTCACTCTCCCAAAGGCCAGGAGCTCCTCTTGATCGTCGAAATACTTGTGCGGTTCCATCAGAAAGTTTTTGCGGAAAGTGGACGCCGCCAGCGCCCATTCCGAAGGGTTCATGCCAGCCTCCACCACCAGCTCCTTGGCCTCGTAGTTCCTCGGGAAGGTGCGCATCCGCCGGTTGATTCGCTTGGCTAGATCTGACGGCCACTTGACACTCTGCAGCTCTTTGGACGGCGCTGCGTCGGCCTTAACAGCCGCAGAAGCAGTCGAGTATGCGCGTGAACGTATACCATTGTGTATATCTGACTTTCCCTTCGGGTACTGGGTGGTGAACGATAAAACTTGAACGGTTGGAAGCGCAAGACGCACAGCTTCACGCAGATGTGCACGGTGCTGCAGCGTCGCCGCTCTGGGCAGCGAACGCAGCGGCAACGCACGAGCCAAGCGAAGCATGGCCAGCTGACGCTCTCGAACTGCGATGGCCACAGAATTCAAGCTAATGGTGTAATCATTTAAGAATGGGTACACATGTTATAGTTGCCTTTCAAGTAGAAAAATGGGAAGACAGTATTTCAAGCAAAAATCGCGTCCCAGACAAGCGGTAGCAGCCACGGCAACTTGAATCGCTGAATCAGTGGGAAATCGTCGGGTGCTAATACTTTCTCCATCAAGTTGAAAGCCTTTCTTGGCTCACGAATGACAAGTCAGTTGATAATGATCCACAAACAACAGCTATCCGTCGAGACCCAACACAGGCTACAGTTCTCGTTCTGATCAGTGAGTAGCGCCATGACGGGACAGTTCGAAGTATAATCGAGTGCAATAAGCTGACCCACCGCCTGGTGCACGTGGGATTCTTCAACTTTTTCTTCACTTCGATGACCATTTTGGCAGACTCTTCCCTCGTGCTCCGAGATGCAATGCCGCTTCTCCTGATAATACCGCCAGGGTACCTGATCATTCCTTCTACCGTCGTGGGGGCTGGTAAAACGTTCACAATGGGCAGATCGAGCTCCGCACTGGGCGACATGTCGAGTTTTCTCCTCGGCCAGGAGTAAAATTCGGCCTCATCCACATAAACGTCGAGATGCGTCCTGGTAAGCTCCTGATGTAGCAGTAGAACACCACAACTCGAAGCTCGCAAACCGTTCGGGCGTAAATCCAAATGATCCGGAGCTTCTGCCGTGATTGCATACACCATTTTGAACCATACATTTCGCCACGGAACAGTGCTGTCTCGTTATCCTGACCTCGACCACCGATATTTTTTTTTTCAAAGCAAAGAAAATGTTACTGCATTGCAGACCTCAGGTCAGGTGGAGACAACTTGTCTCAAGACCTGAAGATTGAGCTGTGTGCTGTTGAGGACGATGCGATTGCAAATAAGTTCAAAACTGCGACTTCGACGGAAGGGTGTGACGGATGCAAATTGCCGCAGGTGGATCAGTATCAAAATGATCATCTCATAGCTTTTCTCTCGAGTGTCGGCGAGTATCGTCGGTGTTGAGGAGCTTGTGGTGTGCAATGCGATTACCGAGATCTTGCATCAGTCTGTTTGGTGGCACCGATGTGACCATAGGCAGGATCACGGGCGAGGAAGAAGTGTCCAAAATTGTTGCATCAGCTATAGATGGTGATCGAAGTGAAATAAAATCTTGAAAACGTTCATGTTGGTGAGGCTGTAGTCGAGTTGATCGCACTCGATTTAAGATCGAAGCAACCCGTGGCAGCTCTGCTCACGGACTTGAATGAATTGGGTTTCGAATGAAAGCAGCGGTGAGAAAGCCGTGGTCGGCTCGCTCACCATTCGCTTTCAAATTGATGAAGAAGCTACTATCGCCCGACGATTTCTTACCGACGACCCGCTTCAAATTAACGTCGGTTCAACCGCGTGAGACAGAGCTTTGAGATTAAATTAGATGGTTCTACTGCTTGAAATTGCAGCTCCCCGACACCGACACTGTCATTGCAGCATGCCGAACAGAGTTCACGTCAAGTCTTCAGCCAGTCGTCCATTCTCACCGCTCAAACAGAAACTCTTTCGTGCTTGGCATCGAAGTCAAATTGGTCACCGAAGCGAGTACTCCGTGGAGCGATTACTGGCATTCCGAGATTACCATGAGCGCACATCGACAGCCCGAGCCATTGCAGTTTGCATGTTGACGCCGATCCCTGCCCTTTCCGTCACTATTGCCATCGATTCCATTCCGCTGGAGTCGCCATCGCTCGGGTGGAAAGCCAACTACGCGTTTTGGCTGCGACTTTTTGCAGCGTTAATTGCCGTCTCTGTGGGTTTCGTACTTGAGCTTCGAGAAGTGGTGGTGGAGAGAGCGATTTCATGCACTGGAAGCGTGTTGATCGCATTATGTGCAGCGGTGTTTTACGTGTCTTCAACTATGCTCGCCGCAGCATTATGGGAGTTCCCAGTCCCGGGTGGATACGTGTTAATGGTTGCACCGTACGTCTTATTTTTCGCAGTTGCTACGGTGCTGGTGATCGGTCCTTGGGTGGTGATGGAGACGCCATTGCTACGGCAACAACTCACGTCTCATTTCTTAATCGTCACCTCGCACGGAGTTGTTGGCGTCGCGTATCCTCTCTTCAGCGCTGCTTTCAACCGACTCTCGGGGATCGAGCAAACCGCTCTGTTGATGCTGTTGCCCTTCATCAAAACTGGCACCAAACAGATCGTTGCCAAAGCGGCCGACAAGCTCCATGAATTCGTCGGCCCAGTCGTCGTCTTTTCCGTCGACGCTTTCAATGTTTACTACACGGTCATCTGCATGCAAGCAGCGACCTCGACGCTCACGACCATCCTCATCATGGTTTCGGATTGCTTCCACGCTGTGATCGCTGTTCGAGATATCTTCCGGCACGCAAAAATCGGGAAATCACGACACGAATCTTGTCTGTCGGGATCGGTTAACTATCTTGATGACCTGCCAGCGATGCTTCAGCAGATTTTCGAGGCCCCTACGACACGCAGACAACGCATTCGCATCTCGGCTCCATTTCCATTGCCACTATCAGAAGAGAGTTCAGCGTGCATGAAGGAGTTGGCACAGCTAGCCAGCAGCGCGAAAATCGCCAGTCTCAGACGGATATCAAACGGCCATGGTGTGAAAATTGGTGAGAAAGTAGATGAAGCAAGCAATGCTTTCCCAAGCGTAGCCACGGTCAAGCATCACCGAATTGCTCCAGTTAGCCCAGTTACGAAACGCGGTCCACCACAACCAGAGAAGGGCATCACCGGTAGACCACTGCTCGTGTCTTCCTTAACTTTGAAGCAGCAGGTGGCAATGTTGACAAACCAAGCCGCTGAACGAGTCGTGTGGGACGCATTGAAAGCTCTTTTCCATGCCGAGTATTTCGTGATGTCTGAGTATCTGGAATTCATATTGCCCATGGTCTACGCCATCTACCTTGCAGCCATCTACCATCTACCGGTGGCAGCATACTACCCTAGCACAAAGTCACTGACGCTGTACAAATTCGAGTCAACTTTGGTGTGCATCGTCATCTTCGCCTTGATCGAGTTCGTTTCGTTCCTGGGTCTGCTGGCCCTGCTGCGTCGGAAGTTTGGGTTTTCGCCATTGCACCAGCTCGCGTTTGTCCTGGAGACTCAAAGCCAAACTCTTCAGGGACATCTCATGGTCTGGAACATTTACATTCTTCACCTCAACCTCGTCCATGTCGGTACGTTGACCAAACATATACACGCCACTCATGTTCAAACTAATTGGCCTTCTATGCTTGTGAAGGTGCCGCCATGTTCATCCAGCCAGACCATCCCGCCACGTAAAATCGAAAGCCTTTTGCGTTCACGTGCATCAATGTATTTCCAGTCAATATGTCAATGTCTCTAGCAGAAGAGGAAGGTGGGTTTGGCTGCTTTGGCCTGACACATGCGCTCAGCTCGTTTGTTCCCTACAATACGTTGCATCCGCAGCAGATCCAGTCTGGTAAACAGCGCAATGGAGGATTTACCGTCCGTGCTATCTGCGAGACTATCATCCTGACCGGAGTGACTCTCTCCACTGGGCAGCAGGTTCATCATCTCAGCGTAGAAGTCGCCCATGACGGGAAGTCCGTACCAGATGAGTTGGTGGACGCCGCGGATCTGCAGTTGGTGGTAGAAGTGGAATCGCTCCGTGTACAGCATGACGTGGCAGTGGCCATGGAAGAAACTCGTGCGAGCTCGAGACACCTGCTTGGGGGTAGTGTACTCGCAGCACTGTACGCTTCGGATGAGCTTCTTGTTCATCGTCTCGTTGAACAAGTTGCGTACACGCACATAGTCAAAGTACGACGGAATGAAGATCAGTACATGCTTGCGTGGGTGGTCTAGCAGAGGCTCGAACACGTGCTTCTTAAAGTAAGCGAAGCGCAGCTCCACCTCGTCTTTGGCTGTGAGGCGCCCGGTGTGGTCCAAGTCTGCACGCTGGAAGATCTGCTTGACCTGCGGCACTACACGGGAGATCGACGCTGATCCATCGGCAGCATCGTATCGCCGTACGTACTTGACTACGCCAGCAATATTGCGGCACGTTTTACTAACGAGGGCATTCAAAGCCGGCTCGACCCCATGGGCGAACACCACCGTCTGTCGGAAGTACGAAGCCAGGAAGGCCAAGTTCCACTCGCGTACGCGAGCAAAGTCTGCGTTGGGCGCCTCCTTCGGCTGCATGTTTGTTGCTCGTAAAACTGTTCGCAAATGCTCCAAGTTCTGCATGGCCATCAAACTGGCCGAGTCTACGATACACACTTCGATGGTGGAGAGGAAATCGCTCGACAGCGTCATGTCTTTCGGGTCGTCCACCTCATCGAGCACTGCAATTTCGTCTCCAAGTTGCTGACGGAGACCAAGAGGCGACGCGATGATGATGTCGGCGTGGTGGTACTCGCTGTAGAAGCGAACTGCCTTGCGAGAGAAGGACATTCCTAACTGAAAGCAATCGTCGTTGTTTCCTTCTGCAAACACTCGCTGCCACTCCTTCGAGTTGGTGTCTTTGTGTGCGTTTTCCTCTTCGTCGTCCTCGTCCTTTGCGCTTCCAAACTCGCTAAAGAAGCGGTCTTTATTGTGGAAGGTATTGACCGACTCTGGCAACAGCTCCAGCAGGTGGTTCACAAAAGCCACGGCAGCACTTCGCAGAGGAAGCAGCACAAGGACGCTGGCACGACAGAAGCCCTGATCTCGGTACTCCTTTTCCTCCTCGTCCTGCGGAGGGTCAGACTCGCGCTTCTTGATACGCTCGTTATTTCTCACAACCGTATCGCGAGCCTTCAGCACGTGGTTCAGCACGTGCATGGCGCTCAGCTGCCGAAGTGTCGCCGTGTTCTCGTACGTCTGGCCGGCGAAAAGACGTCCGTGTACGCAGCCATTTGCTGTGACAGCGTGTGCTCCACCGATCCCTTAGGGAACGCCGAATCTGCATCCAGTCCACGCTGTTTCCAAGTCGCTAGCAATCGAGAACGCACGTGCTTCTTCTTCACCAGCGCGGCATCCGGCAGCGTGACAACACCCGCGACCCCCTTCAGCTCTTCTTCTGCACCACTACGATACGACACGTCGTACTTCTCCTCCTCCAGTCCTGGCAATTTCACCGCAGAAAACTTCCTCACCTGCGCATCAAATTTCTTGGCATCCTGCTCGGTAAATGAACTAAGCAAATAGCGTCGACGGTACGGGTCTTCCTGGTCTTCCTGGTCCTCCACTTCTTCTACAACCTCGTCTTCTTCTTCCATCTCTTCATCTACAACCTGGTCCTCTTCTTTATCGTTGTCTTCTTCTTGCTCGTCTTCCTGTGGAATTTCATTGCCGTCTTCATCCACTACAACTTCTTCATACTCTTCCCCGTCTTCTTCCTCTTCCTCCTCCTCCTCCTCTTCTGCTGGTTTGAACGTCTTTACAAACTCTGCAAAGACCTTATTCTCCTGTACATCTAATTCTTCTTCATCGCTGCTGCTTTCCTCCTCCTGGTCTTGTGGCTGTTGTTGTTGGTCCTCTTCTTCCTCTTCTGACTCTTGACCGTCCTTGTACATGGCATTTGCAGTGCGTTCTCTCGTCAGCTGCAGCTGCTCTCTGCCAGCTCTTCTTGTCCTCGACCGACGCGAAAAACTTGCGGCTTTTGGCCCGCTCCGCCAGTTTCCGAGCCTTCCACTGGCCAAACATGGACCCTTTGTTGGAGCTGCGATTACTCGGCCGTTCCTGGACGGATTCGACGGCACCTCGCTTAGCTTTGGGCTCAGCGTCATCCCACACATTGGCCTTGCGCTTGCGGCTGCCTTTCTTCTTCGCTCCGCCCTTACGAGCCATCGTTAATAGCAGCTTCCGGTCCGGCAAGTTTGATGCGCCAAAATGGCTGGACTGCAAGTCGTCAAGAATAGGGTTTATTCACCGTTGATTTGAACCCTTTCAAAATGGTTAACTATTTTTAAATGCGTAAAGATGGCTACAGTTGTGACACATTGCAGTTGAAGCGATGGACGCTGCCGATGTTCGTGAGCTGGCGCAATGCATGAGCGACGACGAGGACCAGCAGCGACTGACGCGGCGCTTCCAAGCTCCTGAAGGTCGACAGGCCGAGAGTTGGGCGCTGCAGTCGGTCGCAAGTGTATTGCAACGGGTGCAGGACGCTCCAGGCGACGAGTACGACCTGCCATTGCCAATCTGCAGGGTTTCTAGTGCTAAACGCTGTCGTTTCTTTCAGGGTGACGGTGGAGGAGCTGGTGACGCAGTTGATGCAGCTGCCGAAAGAGGCCAAGGCGCTTCAGCTGGTGCAATTGCTACTGGAGACCCGAGAGGAGTCGATCCCCAAGCAGGCGGCGCTGGGCATCTGGGGAAGCTCGTGACGGGTAGTCGCAGCAAAGGCCTGAAGAAAGGCAGAGCCAAGAGCGCAGCCAATATTCCCGTCATCCGCAACCGCTTGCTCGAGTCGAAGCGGAAGCAGGCCGAGTGTGATCTCAAACTACTGCAGAATCGGATCGCTTTACTGCAACATGAGGAGTCGAAAGCTTGGAAGAAGATCGCGCAGACCAAAGACCGAGCGCAGGAGATTCTCGACATGCGTATGGCGAGTGTGCAACGCCGAGAGGAAAAGTCGATGCACGCAGTAGAACGAGAACGGGAGTCTCGATCTGTTCAAAAGAAGCAGTACAGTCTCAAGAAGGAGTCGGTCATCAAGAAGAAGCACGCAGCCATCCAAGTCATCTCTAAGAAGTTCCAAGACGTCGAGCAGGTCAAGACGGAGAGCAAACGACTGAAAGCGGAACGTGAGCGGCTGCAAGTGCAGCAAGTAGAACGAGCTAGAGCCAAACGACAAGTCATCAGACGCCAGGAAGACGCACTCAAAAGAAGAAGCAATTGGAACGCCAACAAGTCGACCAGGAGGCAGCTCTGCGACTGATGAAGAAGGCCATCACGGAAGAGCGACAACTCCGCGAACATCGTCGCAAAGTGCAAGAAATGGAGGAGGCCGAGAGGAACCTCATCCAGAGACTGCAAGGCACGCAGCTCATCCAACGGGAAGCGTATTCCGTTCTGGAAAACGCACTACTGCGCACAGACTTGAAGCGAGCGCATTCGGTTGCGCCCTTACCTGAGAGATGAGACCAAACTAACGTGATAATTTACCTGTACTGCAACTACTGTCGCTTCATCTTCACGACAATACTGTAGACCAGTCGCCGCATTACAGAATGATAGGCGACTCGGATCGTGGACTGAAGATTTTGACAACATTGATGCCTCTCGGCCACGAACAGATAGGATACTTGCTCTGGTTGAGTCACTTTGTAATTCGACGCCAAGTACTCCACCCATGCTGCTGCGTTCGTTTCAAGTGATGTTGGTGGTGATTCTTCTTGCCAACGTCTTCATGGTGGTGGTGTCAATATCAGATTGATCCCCTATCAAAAGAGTGCTTGGGGTGTTAATCTTGACGACGACGAAGCGAGAGGATTATCCGGCCTCGCTCTGAAGGCAAAATGCCGCGTTTGGTTGGTGAAAGGCAAATCGCCCAACGCGGTTGTGACCAAGTTGGAGGTGCAGGGTATGACACTGACGAACGAGGCTCTCGTGGGTCAAATATGTGCGTAGGTTGCGGGCTAGGAGCGTCCAGTATCAACGTCTTCAATAAGCTGGCAGACCATCTACCGCACGACAAGCTCGCTGCATTCCTCGTATCGGTGCGTCAGAACCCCCAAGCTCAAAATCTACGCCAAGGAGCTGCAGGCGACCCAGTTTAATCGCTGGCGACAGAGAATGAAATCACTCTGATGCAGGTTCGAGTGGTTTTGAAGTTGCATGTCGACGGAAGAGTTCCGACCGAGCTTCGACGCGATCCAGCCTACGGCGTCGAATACGCGAAAGAGTATGTACGTGGCCGACTTCGTCAACACGAACGGGCTTTAAGGACGAGTTCCAATTGCGCATTCGGCTCAAGTCTCATTCCACTTCAAGTCAGAGATAGCCAACATCTGCGTGTGTGTTTTCGCCAACCGCTTTCCAGTGCGATTGTTTGCATCGAACAGTCCAAAGTCACAGCATGGGTTTTGTGATTCACAAACGTGAGGATCACACGACCACGTTCGGTAGTTATACAGCACTGTTCACTCGAACAGGAAGCCGCGTCAGTGTCGTTCGAGACGAAGTTCGAGGACTGTCGTGTAGTAGTTTCTTGTCGGAACCATTTGCACATCGGCCAAGTGCATAACAACTACGTTGTCCAATTCGCCAATCTCGAGAGTTCAAGGTCCCAATGCTGGACGACTAATAAAGCTTGAGCCAGCCCAAAGTTTGGGTCGACAAATTGCGGCTTTTTGCCGCCAAACACATCGCCAGAGATCAATTGTGTGAGAACCGCTATCGGCACGATCTCGTTTCCGGATCTCCATGATGAATGACGCGGATCGGCGGCGTAGGTGGGGGTACCATAAACTGCAAATTGGCGCAAGTGGTCGTGGGGTGATCCCGACCTGCGCCATTAAAAATTTGGCTGGTCAAGACTCAAGTTGACAGCAAGAACGATGAACAAACAACTCGTCCTGCTGCTCGTGGCGGCTCTGCTAGCCACCACCACCGTCACTGACGCTGCCAACACCAGAAGTCTGCGGTCTACGGACACCGAGGAAGAGAGAGGTCTCTTCACCAACTTCGCTAACCAACTCGTGGGGCTGTCAACGCAAACGAACAAGTGCACAAGTTGTCGTCCGAGTTGTCTGGCCTCGTGAAGAACGCCAAGGCCACGATGGATTACAGCTCGGCATTGTCCAAGATCGACGACATTGAAACGAAGATCAAGGCCGTGGCCGGCATGGATGTTGCATTGGAAAAGGTGCAAAAGACCAAGTTCTACCTCTGGTTCAAGATGGGCAGCGTGCCAGCGGGTGTCACGGCTGCCGAGAAGTCTACCTACGAGGCATTCGTCTATAATATCAAATTCGTCAAGGCCGCCTGGGTAAAAGAGAAGAATGCGCCGCCGGCGCACATGCCTGTATCGCACACTGGCGGGTGGGCTGTTAGCGGTGCCTAGAGTTGCTTGTTCTTCCGCTTGCATGTCAATTGACTAATGCACAATATCTTGTCCGAGTAAATGCTGCACCTGGTTGTGTAAGGTCAATGATTCCGATCAGAGTCCACTTCGCCTGTAACTTTGACGTTGGCGAACGTAACTAACTTACATGTACGAGCTTCTTCCTGCGACCAGGTCGTGCGGTACCGCGTTTTCGCCACTTCTGCACTTCCCTCCGTCTCAGCAGTGGCTGTTGATACATTTTGTCCACAGTTCTAGGGCCAAAAGAAAATGAAAGTTGAAACGAAGTGCGCTGCTAACCAGTCAAGCAAGGTGTCTGATGCGACCTGAGCACGTTCGCTGTTCGTCTGCGCAGAAGGAGTGCGCTTATTGTGAGGCTACAGTTGACGGTGTCTCCTGCATCGGATCAGAATCATTAGTCGATTAGCTTCCAGTAGCTAACCAGCCATGAAAATCCACTTCATTCTGCTTCTTGTGCACTGAGAACACCTCCGTGGCGGTCTATGAAAGCACTGTGTTGTTTGCAAAACACCGTGTACAGTCTGGTCACCACCACTTCAGTATGACCAGACCCTGACAACTTCTCGTCGATGCTGTTGCTCGTAGCATAGCTAGACTGTAAGGCAAACACTACAACCCGCGTGTTGGAAAATTATTCACGGAAAGTAAACTCGTTGAGTACAGTGTGTATCTCTACAGTTGAGTCTTCTCGATTGACGTTTACGGCGATACAGGTTGCAGTGCTCAATCAGTGAAAACGTCCAGTCAGCAACTGCGACGGGCTGCCACGCCAAATCTGTGCATAACTTGAGCTTACGCCTTCTTGCTGCACAGCTTCACCAGATCGACTTGCAGTGTCCGTATCTGATCTTCGAAATGATGTCAAACCAGGATCGGCATTCGCTCTAATGTACGCGACGACCGCTGGTCATTGACTACCGTCGAAACAGAAGCCATTCTTCAATTTGCCAAGTCCTCAGTAGCCGCAGCAATGAGTCGACTGTTTCTGCTGTTTATCGCAGCTCTGCTTGCCACCACCACCATCACTGACGCTGCCAGAAGTCTGCGGTCCACCGACACCACAACCACCGACGAAGAGCGGGGAGTCTTCTCAGACTTCGCTGCTCCCCTCGTGGCGTTGGTCAAATCAAACGAAGAATTGCATCCATTGGCGTCAGTAGTAACTACTAGAGCAGGACTCCGCCAGTTTTTTCCTTCCCGTAATTTACCAGCGAGAGTAGGTTTAAAGCTTCCTGAATGTCAACCGTTGAGAACAGCGACAACACCGCTAAAATGGTGTCTGGTGCGAAGGAGGTTTCCTCCACATGTCCAAGCACCGCAAATACCAACTCAGGGATTACAAGCAAAAGGAAGTTTCCGCACTGCCTCGTCATTGGTTAAAAATCTGACACACCTTTGTCCCGCTTAAATACGAACCGAGATTCTCCCTTCTTCCACATTCCAGAATTCGCCGGCTCAAGAGGAGATGGTGAAGCTCTTCTGTGCGATCGTTGGGAAGGCGGGCAGCGTGTTTGAGGTGGATATCGACGATGGCGCGTCGGTTGCTGCGTTGAAGGATGCGATCAAGGGGAAGAATGAAGACATCCAGTGTCCTGCACGTGAGCTGCAGCTCTTCCTGGCGAAGCAGCCCGTCAAAGATGAGGGCGGCAAAGAGGTCGTCCCTGTTTACCGCCCTTCTGCGGAGGAAATGAAGGAGGAAAGTCTCAAGTGGCTCCCAGACGAACATCGGGCTGCTCTGAAGCTGGTGAAAGGAGAATCCGATGACTACATCAATGCGCTGACGGCCGGAGAACCGATTCTGGGCTCAAAGACCTTAACAACGTGGTTCTACACGAAGAACAACATGGAGCTTCCATCCATTGAGCAAGTTCACGTGCTGGTGGTGGTTCCGGATCAGCAGTCGGTTTCTGCTGTGGCGGCCGTTTCGATCAAGAAGAGAAAGCTTGCTGAAATTAGCGACTTGATTACACCATCTTCTTTCGCAAAATGTAAGGAGTGGCAGTTGGGTGAAATGGTTGAAGAAACTCAATGGCCAGATTGAGTGTCATCGCGTTGAACGTTCTGACGACGAAACGCCGATTCCGGTTGTGCTCCTAAACAAAACGTTTGCAAGATTTGAGGAAAACTGCAAGGTGATCAAGTTTAGTCAGAACGACTGTGAATTTGTGAGCAAGTTGTGCCATGGCTTGTCCACTCCATACGACAGCGAAGCAACATTTGCAGAGAAAGCGCGGCAATTGCTAACAGCATACCTGCTCGGTGACAATCCAGTATCGACGATCACCCCGGCAACTGTTAATGGCTCAGTGTCAGATGGTTCCTATCGTTTTGGAGAGACACTGCTACTTAATTTGGAATGTAAACTCCAAAAAGGAGACGGTGGTGGAGATCCGACAATGCAGAACGTTGCATACTACATTAAGAACTTGCCATTCGTGATCGACCGTCAATTTCCATGTTTCTTGGTGGATATCTGCGGACCGTTCATGAGTGTGTTTGGAATTGTAAACACGAGCGACGAAGATGCGATTTGCGAGCCTCTAGTCATGAGCTTCCCGCTACTTTTTTCGACAACGAGTGGTTGATGGTATCGTTGGCACGTATGTGCGCATCCTTGAAGGCTGCTGTCCAGGAGCTGACGAATTTGTGCTACGAGCTCAGTGCTAGTCGTCAAAACCGTGCGTTTGGTCTGCATTCAACTACTCTCGATCGACTAAGATTCCCATATAAAGATTCTGTCGAACGCAACGGCGCGGACATCTCATTTCAGTATTTGGAAGTGGTGCAGCGGTTTGTTTTCAAGGGGCATCACGCTGGAAATAACGTTATCATCAAGTTCGCCAAGCGGTACGGGAGGGAAGTCCATGATTATTGTTCAAGCGCTGGATTTGCTCCCAAACTGCTGTTCTGCGAATTTTTACCTAATGGTTGGGTATTCGTCGTTATGGAGCAACTTCCATTGTGTCCCCTTCGTCAGGCCAATGGCATGATAGTTCGTGATCAACTGCTGAAGATCGAAAGCACTCTAAAAGATGGATCTTTCGTCCATGGTGATCTTCGGGAGCATAACGTGATGTGGGATTCCAGTAAGAACCGAGTCGTGTTGATCGATTTCGATTGGTCAGGAAGGGATGGTGTCGATACGTATCCACCATTTATGAATGCTGAAATAGCATGGCCACCAGGAGCAGTGTGTGGCGAGCCGCTTCGAGTTGCCCATGATGCGTATTGGATTGCTTCGATAGCTGCCCGATTGACGTAAGGCGAAACTTTAAATTTATCGAGTATTCAATTACTTTTATTCCTGATAAGTATAAAGTTATAATATACAAAGATGGCGGCATACTCACCTGAGCAATACCTAGCTAACAAGGAGCGCATTAATGCAGCGCAGAAGCGCTACTACCAGCGCACACGCGAAGCGCGCTTGTCCTACCAAAAGAGCTACGACGATAACAATCGAGAGCAGATTCGTGCTCGCAAGAGGAATACGAAAACCGAACCTAATACCACTGAAACCGAACCTAAGCAATTAATTAATTTTTTCAGAGATAAAAAGTCGCCAGTGATATAGACTAACATCAAGAATATAAAGTCGATCCTGATACAAAATCTGAATAATATAAAGTCGATCCACGGGAAAAAATATAGTTAGAGAGATATACCGACAATGTTTGCATACGAGCTTGAGGGTTTAAAAAGATTACATATTCGTGCTATTAAATGGGGTAGCACCTACCGCGTTTTGGTTCGCGGCAAAACCGGTAAGATGGTTTATGTCAGCAACCTATCGCGCCCCAGCAACTTAAAGCTTGTTGCAAAGCAGTACAAGGTCAGTCTTGATAATTTGAAGAAGCACCTGTCTTCAGACTATAAGACTGACCCTCATTATCGTTTTTACAAGGGCAACCACATCGAATCTCACCTATATGAGGGAATCCAACGTGGTGAGTTCTACGATAAGCTTGAGAACGTTCTAGAGAGCCAGAAAAGTGCCTACAAGGTAAATATTGCTCTCGGATATGATCTCATCAGCAAAACCGATGATTCTGATACTAGATATTACCACCCGAATCTAAGCAATACCTCAGTATTCGACACTCCTGTTGCTATCAATAGCAGGAGCGATGTTCGTAAGGTGATTTCAGAGATTCGATCTATGGAGATGGCTGACAAGCTCAACTATCCTAGTTCTGGATATCAGGTCAAGGCTATCACTGGGTTCAAGATTTATCTATATCATCGCGAGCATGCCTTGGGGGATAGCGAAGCAGTCATCCCGAAGATTATTCGAGATAACAAGAGTGTTATCAACTTCCCCAAGACCAACAACAAATGCGTTTTCCACTGCATCGCCTTTCACAAGCATAACGATCCCAAAAGGATCCACGAAAGATTCAGTCGTTGGTGAAGGAGGCTTTCAAGCAATACTGTGCATTCAAGGGTATTACCTATACCCTAGGTCTGTACCGAACCTTCAAGCCTATTGATATTCTTCAGTTCGATGAGCTCGAGGAGTGCTTCCAGGTTAGTATCAATGTGTTTACAATGGATATTGACTCTGGAAAGGTTGACTGCATTCGACGCTCCGACAAGGAGTACGAATCAATCAATATTCTTTCGCATGCGAACCATGCCCTCTACATTAAGAATATTGACATGCTCCAGCGCAAATACCAATGCGTGAAGTGTGGTATGGTCTTCGCCAGCTCAGAGAGGCTTAAAAACCATACCAAAAATAAATGCGAGCTTGTCAACGTAGAGTCATTCCCAGCGGGGCCAACGATCTACCAGCCTCCTCCGAATACTATTCGCTCGATGCTAAATAAGTACTCGATCAAGAATGTTGACCAATACCTCGATCACTTCATCGTCTATGACTTTGAGGCTATCCTAAAGCCTACTGCTACCAAGCATGGGGAGAATACTGTCTTCGTGAATGAACATATTCCCGTGTCGGTATCAGTGGCGGATAGTTTAACTGAGGAGGTTCGTTGCTTTGTGAACGATGATCCCAAAGCTCTTCTCAAGGAAATGTTCGACTACATCGAATATGTTGGTGAGAAGATTCAAAGATACAACGTTTCCAAATATGAAGTTTTGCTTCGAAGATTATCGACGCTCATGGGCTTAGCGGCATGGAAATTCAGGGAGCCAGACTTGGTATTAAGTATACCATGGTTGATATCAATGATTGGATTAAGGCTGGTGATTACGCTAGCTTCTTCGATTTCCATAGCAAGCTTGGCTTCGGTAAGCAGCGATCTGATTATAAAAATCAAGGAGTCTATTGACCAGGTACCAGTTCTTGGATTCAATTCTGGCAGATATGACATCAACCTAATCAAAAGCGACTTGTTCGCTGTGATTGGTGCAGACAGCATCAAATCAGTCATCAAAAACCCTTCATATATGTGCATTGCCACATCGGATATGAAGATGCTTGATATTAGCAATTATGTACCTGCTGGTACAAGCTATGATAAGTACCTTACAACCTATCTAGGTGGGTGTAAGTGTGATGATAAAATTCGATGCGTCTGTGGGTTAGGAAAGGCATTTTCCCATACGAGTATATTACTTCATTCAGTGTACTCAGTGAGACGAATATTCCTCCTAAGTCAGCCTTCGATAGCAAGCTCCGAGATACTAGCATCAGTGATGATGATTACAAGCGAGTTCAGTTTGTCTGGGAGCACTACCAGATGAAGTCGATCAGAGATCTATTGGTTTGGTACAACAATCTCGATGTAGTTCCTTTCATCAAGGCTATCAAGGCCCAACGCGAACTATTCAAACGATTCAATCTCGATATGTTTACAGATGGTGTATCATTACCAGGTCTATCGGAGAAAGTTATGTATCAGACTTGCTTTAGCAACCTAGAACGTCCTAGCAAGAAGCCCGCCCCAGCATTTAGATTTCCAGCTAAACGTATGAGTGGGTATAAGAGCCAGGATGCGGATGCTGACCGTGAGTTCGACATGACTCTAAAGCATCTCGACAAGCTTCTACATCAGCAAAAGTATCTGTGTGGCTTATGCTACAAACAACTAACTGCTGAGACAGCTTCTGCGGACAGAATCAACAACAAACTTGGTCATATCGATGGAAACATCCTGATCAGCTGCATTGATTGCAACGTTGCTCGTAAGAATATGTCGTTGAAGGGGTTTCGATACCAAAAGTTGCTTCAGTTCAACTCAGACAAGCTAGTCTACAGCATCGATAAGGAGGAGAAGGAAATATACTCCAAAATGAAGGCTAACATTGCGGGCGGACCATCCATTATTTTCAACAGATACGCCAAGCGCAACGAGACTAAGATTCGAGGTGGTAAAATCTGCAAGAAAATTATTGGATATGACGCTAATGCTCTGTATCTGTGGGCTCTTGGAAACGAGATGCCTTGCGGACGGTTAACTACTATCGATACGTATCCAACCATCGTAGACGACATCAAGGCTGATAAAATCTTCGGCTTCCTCGAGTGTGATATCAGAACTCCTGACCACTTGAAAGACTATTTCAGCGAGATGACTCCGATTTTCAAGAATATTGAAATCGATTGCACCAACCAGAATGTGATCGGTAAGCATATGCACGAGTATAACGAGGCGCGTAAGCAAAGTCGTGCTAAACCAGCTCGAAAGCTTATCGGCAGCTACTTTGGAGAGAAGATTCTGATCTACACGCCATTACTAAAATGGTACTTAGCCCATGGAATGGAGATCACGAAGACGTACTCATTCATCAAGGCTAGTTCTCATAAGGCTTTTGAACCATTTATGGAGGCTGTATCTAATGCTCGACGAGAGGGTGATGTTGATAAGTCTAAAGCTATGATTGCTGAAATGATGAAACTAGTGGGCAACAGTGCATTTGGACGTAGTGGTATGGATATGAGCAAGCATAAGGAGGTCAAATATGAATCAGATGACAAGTCCATTAAGGATAGGATTGAGCACTTCACTTTCCATGGAATGGAGGAGCTAAATGATTCATGTGAGATCACCATGAAGAAGCGTCGCATCAAAAACAAAAATCCAATCCACCTAAGTATTGCTATCTATCAACTAGCCAAGCTCCGAATGCTACAATTCTACTACGATTGCATCGACTTCTACTTCGATCGATCAGACTTCCAATATCAGGAAATGGATACTGACTCAGCATACATGGCTTTCAGTTGTGAAAACCCATTCCAGAACTGTATCAAACCTGAGCTACGTGAGCACTTCAAGGCGCACAAATACGATTGGTTCCCCGAGACTACAATGAGAAGGTAGCCAAGTTTGATCGACGTACACCAGGTCTATTCAAGGATGAATGGAGTGGAGATGCTATGGTATCGCTATCGTCTAAGAACTATATTTGCTATCTCCCAGATGAATCATACAAGGTCAAGGTTTCAGCTAAGGGTATTCAGCAGGGACATGGACGGAATGGGGATGTACTTAACCCAGTTGGCTTCGAGACTGTTGTTCGCGATCGCATCACACTACAGGGTACTAACAAGGGATTTCGCTTATGTCGAGAGGCTAAGTCAATCATCACCTATACGCAAACGAAAACGGCTCTAAACTACTATTACGATAAGAGACGTGTTCTAGAAGACGGGATTACTACAGAAGCTCTAGAAATATAAATATATGCTTCTGGGAGGAAAGCATGTTTTTTTAATATAGGTAAGGATACCATGGACAAACTATTACACGATCTGTACTATAACCCCAAAACGGGTTATATCGGTACTCAAGCTCTATATCATAAGGCGAAAGAGTTGAACCCAAAAATCACACTTAAAATTGTTAAGGAATGGTATAAAACACAAGCGGACATCCAACGGTTCCAAGACCAGAAGAAACGCTTCGATGGCTTCAAAATCGCTTCCCATAATCCAAACTCCTGGCAGATCGACTTAGCATTTTGGGAGAAGCAGCCAATACTGTCAGCAGTCAATATTAACTCACGGATCGGATATGCAAAGCTTCTAACTAATAAGACTGCTCCAACAGTATTAGCATCAATTAAAGCATTTGTAAAAATACATAAAGTTGATATTATTACTAGTGATAATGGTAGCGAATTTATGAACGATAAGGTTCAAGAGTTCTTTAAATCGAAAAGAATTGATCATTTCAACAACGAACCTGGAGATCATGGTACGATGGGGAAAACTGAGCGATTCAATAGAACTATTAAGCAACGACTCACAAAGATATCACCCAAACGAATATCTCAGAAGCTGATAAGTGATGTGATCAAAAACTATAACTCTACAATTAATCGAGCCATCGGAATGACTCCAAACGAAGCGAAAGGAAAGGTAATGGAGTCCGATATCCAACATAATCAAGAGGAAGCTGATAAGATCGAGAACGAGTTTGAGATAGGCTCAAACGTTATGTATCGATTAAAGAAGAAGACATTTGATAAGGAAGCTGCTAAATGGAGTAAAGCTATCTATAAAATAGTTGGTATCGACGGATATCGAATCCAAATACGCTCTAAAAATGGCCATACACTCTACAAGTCTCCAAATGATCTCAAAATTATCAAATCTGATGAAACAAATGCTACTATCAATCGTGGTGATATTTTAGAGGCTGAGATGATCTTAGATCATAAAAAAATGAAGAATGGGAAATACAAATATCTCATTAGATGGGTTGGAAACGAACCAGATTCATGGGAACCTCAAGCGAATTTACGATTAATCAATAAGAACAAGCGAAGCAAGCTTGAGGAGAAGTATTTCACGACGGTGGGGTCGCCATGAGACTCCGCCAAGTGCGGAGCCATCACGGCTCTTCACCTCAGATGGTAAGACTTGATAAATCTCTAGGACCCTTAACCGGATGTGGTTTAGGAAGCTCTTTCAGCTCAAAGCGATATGCTTCTACTTTTTTCTCGGTTTTCTAACAACTTTGATAGGGGTTTCATACTCTCTGTTATCAAAAACGAAGTTGCATTCAGGTTCATCGATATATTCGACTTCGTCCATCTTATCGCTATATCAATATAGATACAAGTCATTATGACTTGCAAAGCAACTACCAAGACTGATAAGCAATGCTCTAGAGAGGCACTACCCTCCGGATACTGCCTCCAACATGAGAAGGATTACAAGATCGAGATGTTCAAAAAGGAGCTCAAAAAGATGCACCAGCGTGTTCGTACATTCAGCGAGAAGCTCAACATCTACCATGAGATGATAAGTGATGTCAATCGACTCGATTATATCAAATATCGATTGCAACAGCTCGAGAAACATCGCCCGTATCGATTCATTTGCAATGATTCCCGCTTTAGATACCAACTCGAAGATATTTTCAACCTCCCTTTCGATGAATGCCAAAAAGCGTATATCAACTTGTTGGATCGAAGAAATCGAATAGTCCATAAGTACACTATGAAGTTTTGGGAAGAAGATTCGTGTCCAACTCAAGAACCAGTGAATTTAGAATATAAACCAAGATTTCGGAAATAAATATCGAGTTTGGTATATAGCAGCATCAAAAAATGTTTCCTAACTTCACTAGTTTAGCTCAACGAGAGCAAAAACGTCTTGACCTACTCGATCGCGTTAAGCAACGAGTTCGCCAAGAGCAAAAGAAGCGCGAAATGTATGCATACGCCCAATGGGCGTCGGATGTCAATAAAACCATCTCAGTCTCCAAGCGAGCCACTCAAGACTCGTCTGATCAGACTGATGATGGTGATTTAAAAAGGCAGTGAATCAAACGACGTTCGGGGTCCGAGAGCCCTCTCTCGGTATCTAGCTCTGAGACTCAAACTGAAAATTCACAAACTTCTACTGAGACTCAGACAGAGCCTATATCCATGTCTACAGACTCCCAAGAAGTCCCTGAAGCTTCAACGGTACCTACTGAGCCCTCTCTCCCCACCAGAGTGATATTCATGAGGCTATGGAATGGATTAAAAACCTATATAAGAAACATCCGAATTTTGTTGCTCTAAAACTTCATCCAATCAAGATCAATGGATCAACTGATACCGAACGATATATTGGAGCCAATGGTAAGGTATATCTATATAAAACCAACCGCAAATCGAAGATGAAGCATCAATTCATTGATTGGATTGCTACCAAGCAAAATATTTGGGATATTTATTACGATGGCGAGTCAAACACTGTTGATGAGAATGATGCAATGCGAGGTGAAGATAAAGACCAACGATATTTCAACTTTAAGAAGAAACGAGTTGCTGATAGTCAAATTCATGGCGATGAGAAAGTGCCTGCTGTCCCGATTTGGGAGCACGATAGCTCATCTGATACTATGACTGATGAAAAACGTGCAAAAGCGGCGGTCCAACTAATGATTGCAGGTTATTCAAAGAAGTTCAGAGGTTCCAATATCACGGTTATTCCAGTACTAAAAGATGAGACTGAGTTAAAATCTGCAGAGGTATTTATCGATATGAAAGGTCTTCTAAATATCAAAAATCACACCGGAAAACCACTACCAGCTAAGCTACGGGAAATATCATGGTTATTGACCCTTGAACGACTCATGAATATCATTGAAGCAAAAGGTCTCACAATCGATTTTAAGCCAGAAGAGGCCAACAGTCTCAATGCGAATTCATCAAGATTCAAACCGACTACAGGTTTCTGGATTAAAGGAAAATCAACGGGTGATCATAGTGATATTTACCTACCTACAGTACCTACGGCTGAATCAGATGCAAAAACAATCATCATCGATTATTTCCATGCAGCTCATTCAGAAGGTGATGTATTTCCGATCCATCTCATACCTATAAAATCGGATGGCACAAAGGATAAGAGCGGTAGATACTTCTATTGGTTTTTAAAAATGTTAAAAAGGGTATTGACGAGCTACGAATGATTACCCAGCTGGGAGATATCTCATCACCAAAGAATACTAAAGATTTCTTCAAAACGATTGATTGGTCTAAAACGCTTGAGAAGCTTTCAGATTCGATGGAAGATCTTGATAAATCAAAATCTTTAGAGTCGGTTTCAAGGGATGATAAAAAGCAAATTGACAATGCTTTGACGTTGTTCTTATATGTTCTTAAGCGTCATGACTACAAATACAAGGATGTATCAACTGAGGTAGAGCTTAAGGGTCGAGGACTACGAGGAGCCGGGCACAAGCCTCTAGAGGGTGTATCTAGACACAAAGGTCAAACTTACAATCTAAACGATATTCAGGGTATGGCAACGCCTAGCGCGTACATATATCGCAAGCTTGGTTCTAAGTTTATCGGATTACCTGATTTGGATAAGAAAACGCTTACCATTGTACAGCCGAATCGCCGAAAATGCGGGCCTATGCGCGAAATCAGTGATCAAGTTCAAGCAATGATCAAGGATCTAGTATTCAAGAACGAATTAACCCAAGAGAAGTACGATAAGCTATCTATCGACGATAAGAAGCTGTTTAAGGAGATCCTATCCATTACGCATCTCCAGTACAACTTTTCAGAGCAGCTATCGGACCCGCTAGAGAGTCTGAAAGCTGAATATGATAAGCTTAAAGGCGAATTGATGCTTGGTAATGACAATCCTGAGATACTAAAGCAGTTGAAGGTAGTTTGTGTCGATATGTATTCGAATAAGTTAATTTCTGATACTGAATTCAAATCAATTATCACAAGACTACTATAAGTAGCAAAAATGCTAGTACTCGACCCACGTATTATTTCCAAAACCGCTGGTCTCTATCAACTAGATGCTGATCAGAACCTCACTGAGCTCAAGCATCTCATGCGCGATCTTATCATTAAGGAAGCATCTCACGATGAACGACCGGCAGTATGGGCAAATGAATCGGCTCCATCGACAGTATCAGTAGCAACTCAGACCGAGGCTACGGGCGGACGTGTATGGGCATACGCTCCGAAGCGAAAAAACAACCAAAAACTTTTGCTCTATAAGTCTTACCAAAGATATTTTTGATAGCCAATCAGCTGTATAGGGTGGATAATCAACCTTATGCCTCTGATAGTATCTAGCGCGTCTCTTAGCATTATTATGGCCTAACGATGCATATACTTTCAATGGAGACTTATCACGATATTGAGCATATCCTCTTGCACCAAAATCAATATGCCAAACTCTGTCAGCATCTCTAATCCACACCCGATATTTTTTTGTTTTCAGAGGACTGACTTCCCATAGAATTATCTTAGTCATTTTGGTCTATAACTCTATGAGCTCTGCTTCATAACTCTGTTAAGGTCGCAGACCTTGACTACGTCTAAGCTCTGCTCTATATCTATGGATTAGATAGTTTGGCCAACTGAGCCTCAAGATCTTTCACCTTTGCTATTAATAGTTTGATAGCCGCAGCATTCAGAGAGCTAAGACAGCCATAATCAAGAGTGAATTGCATTCCTTCAATATCAACTGATGGATCTTCAACAGTCAAGTTTTCATTAGGAAAACAATTAACTAGTTCTTTAGCAACTACCATAGCTTCCTGTGCGATGAGGCCAAGCTTATAGGTATTCTCCTCACTCTTATATCGGTAGCTTACTGGACGAAGTTGATCAAAGTGATCAAGGGTAATATCGATTGAGTTGATATCAGTTTTAAGTCTTCGATCAGATTCGGCATAAACTCCTGTTTTAACAAGAATAGCTGATGAGAAATAGGCTGCAATGCCTGCAGTATATGGACCAAGCCCCAGGTTAGAATACGTTCCGCCTGCGACATTGTATAGATAAGCCGTAGCAGTACCTCCAGCACCAATCTGATAATTATTAGATGTTGCAACATGAAGCGGAGCTACCATTGCTGCTGTACCGATTCCGACTCGACCATTGCAATTGATGGTCAGAGCATTGCTGGTTCCATATGGATCAAAGCTTAAATAATTAGAACTCGATCCCGAAGCCGTTGGCTTCCAGGTGAGTGTCATACAATTATTAGCACTGAGACCATTGCCGATACGCATCATAACTTGAGTACTACCGGCGGTTCCATCTAAGAGGTTAAGGAGACCATCTCCGATAGCTCCGCCACTATTTAACATAGTTGTCCTACCTCTTACCCATAAAGCATTTCCTGAATTATTTCCGATAATACACTGGACGGAGTAATTAGTATTAACGAGATCATTAGCTTGTATCATTACTCGACCAAACTGACCATCAGCAGTCAATAATTGTGGATATTGACCACTACCAAGCGAAACATTTGAATTAGTGGTAGTTTGAGCTCCAACATTCTGAGTATTGATAAAGAATCCTGAATTAATACCGCTTCCTTCCTGAAACGAAATTTGAAGCGGACTTCCATAGATAAGCTGACTTCCTAGGTCATTGAAATATGTTCTAAATTCGGTGAGAATACCAGATGATCTATTGGCTGTGTAAAATGACATAGCCGGATAATTTGATGTCTGTGTGTCATACACCCTGAAACCGTAAACACCTGATATCGGCGATAGACGAAGATCAGTTCGATACGTGTTAGTAGTGCATGTTAGAGTCGTACAAGTGATATTAGAGAATGTCGGGCTGCCTCCAGTAGTCAGAAAGCTGCTAAGCGCGTACGATACTCCTCCCTGATTCAATGTCGTACATGACAAAGTCGTTGCTGTGCATGACGTTAGCGAGAGTGTCGATGGGATCGCTGTCAAAAAGCTACTTAGGTTGTAAGTAGTTCCTCCTTGCTGATAGGTGGTAGCATTGATTGTACCAGCTGACAAAGAGCTGATCGTACCCAGACTCGTGATATTTGGTTGAGCCGCCGTTTGAAGCGTTCCTGTCAGATTTGTTGCTGATATCGAGCCAGCGATGCTTAATGTTGTCGTAGAATGATTCCAAGTGATGTAATCACCATAAACACCTCCTCCGCTTGCCGCAAGCAGAACGAAAGTATTCGAATCTGGTTGACGCATACCAAAATATCGATTGCTTGCTGAGTACCATAGACAATTTACTGAAGTGATACCTGTCGCGATGGTTCTCGTTGCTGTAGGAGTAATGGATAACGATCCAGTTGAAGTAATATTTGGTTGAGCTGCTGTCTGCAGCGTTCCTGTGATGTTGGTAGCTATTAGCGAGGTTAGAGTTCCAAGACTCGTAATATTTGGTGGAGCCGCTGTTTGTAGCGTGCCTGTCAAGTTGGTGGCTGAAAGTGAATTGATACCAGTAATATTTAGTGATCCATCCAATACCAGGGCTTTGTTTGCAGTGGCAGAACCTACCACAACATCGATATAATTGATCTCAGAACCGCTTGCGGTGATCAGTGTTCCTCCGAGGGATAAACCATGACTAACTCCGCCGTGAGCAGTGATATTGAGATTGGCTACCGAGGTGATGTTTGGCTGAGAAGCAGTCTGAATAGTACCGGATAGACTAGTAGCCGATAGCGAATTAATACCAGTTATGTTGCTAGAGCTATCCAAAACCAAGGCAAGACTAGCAGTGGCAGTGCCAGGAATGATACCCACTACATAGCTAGGTAAAGCCTGAACGGTTGATCCCCGGACAGTCAACGATGAACAACTTAATGCTCCTAATCCGCTAAGCGAACCATCAGACGCAGTTATAAGGGCTATGCCTGGAGTAGCAGTACCTGGCGTAATTCCTGTAATGTACGATAGACGATAGTCATTAATACCTAGATAAAGCGTTTGGGCATAAGCATACGTCAGGTATCCTGTTTGATCTAGTGAGAGATAGAATGCTGGATTATAACACGATGAAAAGAATGTTGGTTGAGGATAGTGAAAGCCTGACATTTTTTCATTCAAAGTATATAAGTCAAGCTATATTTTCCGACATGAGTGCTATTCCTGATTATGGAGGTAGCCTACCGAAAAAGTATCGAAACGAGTCAGTTGGCGATATCAAGGAATTAGGTATCAAAAAACTGTTTCGGATGGTTATTCTAGGTCCGTCCTTCTCAGGGAAGAATAATCTCTGCTACCATATCTTAAAACATGCACCTCACGTCTTCTCCCATCTCCATATCATTGCCCGCAACCCTCATCAGGAATTATATAATTACCTCCGCGATAAGTTGGAGGGGTTCATCACGTTTCATGAGCATCCGCCTCAGGTAGATAATATTAGACGAACGCCGGGTGAGAAGCCTGAGTTAGTCATTATCGATGATTATAGCAACGATAAGAACCTTCAGAAGAATGTGTTCTCTCACTACTTCACTAGAGGTCGCCATTTCAAGCTTAGTACTATCTCACAGTTGGTTCGCAACTGACAAGATGATTAGGCTGAATACAGAATACGTAGCCATCCTTCGCGCGAACTCTCGTCGCGATCTCAAGCTACTGATCACTGACTTTAATATTCCTGGATTGACTGAAGATGGCATATTACATTATTACAATCGCGCGATTGCACGTGGAAAAGGCCAGATCTTGTTTATAGACTCTGTAGAGGGTCAGATACGTTATAACTTCGATACACCAATACATATTGGAGAAAATTATTAATTCGCTAATATATAGCAATCATGAGTTCGTTCGTTAAGATTGACAATACCTGTTTGGTTCAGGATGGGCTCAATAGCCGATGGCGATACCAATTCCCTGGATCGTCAGTAAATTTTCAAGACATTGAAGCTTCTATCCAATCGATCAGTCTCTATAATTCTGAATTCAACGTAGATTCGGGTCAGTTTGCCAACACTACGTTTCAGATTGAGGTACCCACTGGCGCGACTACCCAAACCCTATCGATCAACCTGGCCGATGGCTACTATGCATATACTGATATTCATAGAAACATTCAAACGGCTCTAGTCAATGCTGGAGCCTATCTAATCGATAATAATGGAAATAATGTCTTCTACATTCAGATCGAAGAGAACTCGACCTACTACGCATGTCAGGTTGATTGCTCTACCGTTCCCATTTCGTTGCCTACGGGCTACACGAGACCCGCAACGGGTCTATATTCTTCTGGTGGTACTGGCCTGCCTACAACAGCTCGCACGCCACGTCTAATCATCAATAATGCTAACTTCGGTTCGCTACTGGGATTCACTGTTGGAACGTATCCAACATCCCCTTCATCAACCTCGGTGAGTTTTCTGAGTAATACTATTCCTCAAATCAGCCCATCAAGTTCGTATGTGGTTCGATGTGATCTGATCAAGAATGACTTCGTATCCTCTGGCGATATCATGACTGTATTTGACAAGGGCGATGCTACGGTCGGGCAACAGATCCAATACTTCCCGTCCCACGAAACCTGGTGCAAGACTCATGATGGTGCTAGAAGCGCTGTCTCTATCAGCATCTGGAATCAAAATGATCAGCGGGTCAAGTTCAGAGACAATAGCGTCAATATCATGCTATTGCTCCGCAAACGACCTTCGTATAGACAATAAAAATGTTTTTTAAAAGCTCACATTCTAAAGGATCCGGCTTCCATAGGCTTTCCGTGCCTATTCTTACGCATAGCACGAAGTTTTGCCATATGATCCTTCGCAGCCTGCGATCCCTTGGTAAACTTAGCTCCACGCATCTTAGGCGCTGCCATGCCGACTCCATAACGCTTCTTGATAGCACCTCTAACACCATGGATAACATCGTGATGTTCCTTCTTGTGAGTCTTAGATACAAGGTATCGCTCACCTGCATCGAGAGCATCAGTAATTAGTCCTTTCGTTTTTGCATAGCGAAGAGCGTTGCCGGCATGACGCTTGACGTCAGCCATGGTAATACGACCGCCTTCCTCATCCGAATCATACGGATCCTCCTCTACACCAATGCCCATAAGAGACTTTAGACCCGCTCTTGCTGGACCTGCAAACTCCGGTGCTCCAACCGCCGTTGCAATCGCTGGAACGGCGGCATCGGCTGCCTTCGATAGCAATCCGCTGCTTTTGGCAAAGTTGAATGCTTTCTTCGCACCATCCCAAATCTTGGACCAAATACTGGATCCAAGGGCTTTCTTGTATCCCTTCTTGATTTCATGCTTAGTGATGTGAAGTCGGACGCCTTTGCCCGCTCGCTTGGCCTTGAGGGCCTTTTCATGCGATTCGGGATGCAAATGCAGCTTAGCGTTCGATCCAGCTAATTCAGTAGCTGTTAATGACAATTTGCCAGTTTTTACCGCCTTCCGCAACTTGTGAGCAGGGACATTACTTGAGATGAGTAATTCGCGGTACATGATTGATAATATATTAATTCAGAATTAATAAGCTACGAAAATATTTAAATCCTTGAATTTCTTAAACATATCCATTCGTTTGTGTTGCTTCGCGTATAACCACAGCATAGACCATACGCCGCAATACTCGCTATAGGTTGATTGTGTCTGAATTTCGTTGTATTTGCTGATCCCATAGTGAGTCGGAGCAGGTTCACCCATTGAATCAAATATTCATGGTTGTATACTGCAGTCAATGACCAACAGATTGATTAGGCTTACGTAGAAGGATTAGAAACGAACCTTTCTTCGGAAGGGGATATTTAATTTCGTTTGACTCATAGATAGCATCTAGACAAACACGAAGCTTCTTAGCCAATGCAATGAGGTCGTGATCGCTAGTTATCCCTTTGACGAGTTCCATTTAATTATTTTTCAACCAACTATATCTGTGAGCATATAACTACGATCAACTATGTCGAACGATACGCAACTCGCTGATCAATTTCTATACCAATCGTCGCTTAAGAGCGACCCTACCATCAAGGTATCCAGCCGTAAGCAACTGTCTTGGGTTACCGATATTAATCAGGGTAGCTATGCTAACGGTATTATCACTCTAGATGGTACCTCGCAGCTGAATGGTGCTGAAGGATTCGCTTGCCTTCGCGATGGTTATCTAATGCTACCTTACAAGGTATCGATGTCTAACACGGGTAGTACCGGTCAAACATTTGCTGCAGCCGCCAACCGCATGTCGCTAGGATTGAAGACGGGAGTATGGAACGTGATTGATTCGATGAGTCTAGAATTGAATGGCAAGTCCGTTATCAGCATGGTTGACTATGCTCTATTTGCCAACAATCTTCGTGCTCAGTTCGAAACCTCGAAGGACTATATTGAAAAGCATGGAGCTTCAACGTATCTATTCCCTGATAGTGTTGGTTCGCTTCAGTGGTCGGCTACTGGTAGCGCGTATGGTGATGGCTACACTAACACCACTGTCGACCAAACTAAGAAGTTTACAACTAGCGTAGATGGTTCGCTATCTGAACCAACCAATGATGGTTTCCTAAAGCGTCTTCTAGCAAACCCTCAGACGGTTCCTGTTAGTGGTTCTACTAACGGTTGGCCGACGCTTGCTTCTGGCGTAGGTAAGACTCTCGCTAATCAGCTTGGAAAGGGTGCGTTCGTACCTGGCAGTACCGCTGTTAATGCTGTTGCTGGTACATGGCATTTCATGTTGAAGATCAAGCTCACGTCTATCCATCCGATCTTCAAGGAAATTGATTTGATGGCAAACCCTCAGATCAAGATGCGCCTTCGTATCAATCAGGGATACTCGTTTATCACCACTGGCACCGGTACAATGTCGCTAGCATCGACGACGCTTACTAGTGGTCAGACTTGTCCTATCATGGTTGCTGGTTGTGCGACGGGTCAGCCCAATGCTGGTGTTATTAATGCTACAGCTGGTCAGATGACGGTTGCTTGGGGCGCGATCACCAACTACCTCGAGCCTACCGTTGATGGATCTATCTTCCCTTTTACGACCTCGCGCCTATACGTTCCGTTTGTATATCTAGAGAACCCTCAGGCCCTTATTAGTAAGCCGAACAAGACCGTTCGATACCTCAACTACTACCCTCAGTGGTTCTATCAGCGTGCTGGTACGGGTGTATCTGGTGGTCAGCAGAATGTAAGCTTTGACCTTCAGCTGAGCGCTTCGCTCAAGAACGCTAAGTATGTAGCGGTTCTTCCTTTTGCTGAGACGTCTAGCGGAAACTACGCATCGGCAACTGTTCAGCAGTATCAGTTGCCTTTCGATTCGGCTCCGTGGACTCTACAGCCCGGGTCGTCGATCCGCAGCTTCAACGTCCGCGTAGGCTCTGGTCAGGTATTTAACCTCGCTCAGGACTTTGATTTCCAACAATTTTCGGATGAAGTATCGAAGATCTCGGCGATCAACGGTGATCAGTCTCGTGAGTTGGCAAACGGTATTCTTGATTCTCGTACGTGGAGCTCTACTCGCGTGTGCTGATTGCTGACGTATCCCGCCTAACTGAGAAGGATGTTCCCAGGCCATGCAGATCGTTGGTGTCAACGCCTCGTGCCAGGGTACGAATCTCCTTGTTCTTGTAGCTCATGAGAATGAGATGACGTTCAATCGCTTGACAGGAGAGGTACTTGACTATCAAGCAAACTAAGTTAATACGATTAGCATCTCAGCCACTCGCAAGCAATTCACTTACCACCATATATTTTCTGAGTTCCCGCTGGGTGTAAGTCTAATTAATTAATAAAATTTGAAATTGTTTTCATGGGTATGTATATAGACTACCCCTGATAATAATGAGTGCAACACTAAGTTTTGGCAAGCATAAGTCGAAGACGATCGAAGACGTATATACTTCTGATCCTGGCTACTGCCGCTGGCTGTTGAATCAAAAGATTTTGATTGATTCCAATCCTGACATTGCTGAATTCTTGAAGTCCAAATTCACTAACGATGATGGATCGTTCCTAATGACCTTTGGTAAGTACAAGGGGAAGACCATTAAGCAGATCCAAGCTATCGATGATAAGTACATCGGGTGGATGAAAAAATGACTTCATTAATGAGAAGATGCCCAAGCTGAAGGCTGCTATTGATGAGCTGGTTTAGGTTCACAAGGTAATTTTTTTGATAAAAAATACTGATGTATTTAATTCTTTTAACCCATTCAATTTCATCGATTGTTCGAGCCCTCCATAATTGAGAAGAAGGCATTGATGACGCCCACACTTTATGCTTAGGAAAAGTACAATGATGAGCATAGTTCCATCGTTTCATTCTCTTACCACAAGGGCAATCAATGTCTTCGTGTAATAGAGACTTAAAAATCTTATTCATCATTTCCGCGGCTTTATCAACATCGGATACAGCTTCAGGAAACTTTGAAATTGGATGTTTGCTACATCGATCTTTTGATTTTGTCTTATCGCATACTTTACCATTTTTCATCACGTAGTTGCACATCGTATATATACTTAGTAGTTTAAGCATTAGAATCAAATCATTTTGTATCGGATTATTTTGTTTGCCCTCCGAACCTTCGACAGGTTCTGTTGTGCTCGGAGGTGTGGAGGAGCCCTCCTTCGCACCAGGAGCTGCTAGCGGTGGTGTCGATGAAAGTGTCAGCTGTCGCAGGAGAAGCTTTAGCCCTACTCTCGTTGGTAAATTACGGTCAGGAAAAAACTGACGGTGTAATGTTCCAGTAGTTACTACTGGCGTCCCAGTTGACGCAATTCGTGAAGAACGCCAAGGCCACGAGGGATTACAGCTCGGCATTGTCCAAGATCGACGACATTGAAACGAAGATCAAGGCCGTGGCCGGCATGGATGTTGCATTGGAAAAGGTGCAAAAGACCAAGTTCTACCTCTGGTTCAAGATGGGCAGCGTGCCAGCGGGTGTCACGGCTGCCGAGAAGTCTACCTACGAGGCATTCGTCTATAATATCAAATTCGTCAAGGCCGCCTGGGTAAAAGAGAAGAACGCCGCCGGCGCACATGCCTGTATCGCACACTGGCGGGTGGGCTGTTAGCGGTGCCTAGAGTTGCTTGTTCTTCCGCTTGCATGTCAATTGACTAATGCACAATATCTTGTCCGAGTAAATGCTGCACCTGGTTGTGTAAGGTCAACGATTCCGATCAGAGTCCACTTCGCCTGTAACTTTGACGTTGGCGAACGTAACTAACACATGTACGAGCTTCTTCCTGCGACCAGGTCGTGCGGTACCGCGTTTTCGCCACTTCTGCACTTCCCTCCGTCTCAGCAGTGGCTGTTGATACATTTTGTCCACAGTTCTAGGGCCAAAAGAAAATGAAAGTTGAAACGAAGTGCGCTGCTAACCAGTCAAGCAAGGTGTCTGATGCGACCTGAGCACGTTCGCTGTTCGTCTGCGCAGAAGGAGTGCGCTTATTGTGAGGCTACAGTTGACGGTGTCTCCTGCATCGGATCAGAATCATTAGTCGATTAGCTTCCAGTAGCTAACCAGCCATGAAAATCCACTTCATTCTGCTTCTTGTGCACTGAGAACACCTCCGTGGCGGTCTATGAAAGCACTGTGTTGTTTGCAAAACACCGTGTACAGTCTGGTCACCACCACTTCAGTATGACCAGACCCTGACAACTTCTCGTCGATGCTGTTGCTCGTAGCATAGCTAGACTGTAAGGCAAACACTACAACCCGCGTGTTGGAAAATTATTCACGGAAAGTAAACTCGTTGAGTACAGTGTGTATCTCTACAGTTGAGTCTTCTCGATTGACGTTTACGGCGATACAGGTTGCAGTGCTCAATCAGTGAAAACGTCCAGTCAGCAACTGCGACGGGCTGCCACGCCAAATCTGTGCATAACTTGAGCTTACGCCTTCTTGCTGCACAGCTTCACCAGATCGACTTGCAGTGTCCGTATCTGATCTTCGAAATGATGTCAAACCAGGATCGGCATTCGCTCTAATGTACGCGACGACCGCTGGTCATTGACTACCGTCGAAACAGAAGCCATTCTTCAATTTGCCAAGTCCTCAGTAGCCGCAGCAATGAGTCGACTGTTTCTGCTGTTTATCGCAGCTCTGCTTGCCACCACCACCATCACTGACGCTGCCAGAAGTCTGCGGTCCACCGACACCACAACCACCGACGAAGAGCGGGAGTCTTCTCAGACTTCGCTGCTCCCCTCGTGGCGTTGGTCAAATCAAACGAAGAATTGCATCCATTGGCGTCAGTAGTATCTACTAGAGCAGGACTCCGCCAGTTTTTTCCTTCCCGTAATTTACCAGCGAGAGTAGGTTTAAAGCTTCCTGAATGTCAACCGTTGAGAACAGCGACAACACCGCTAAATGGTGTCTGGTGCGAAGGAGGCCTCCACATGTCCAAGCACCGCAAATACCAACTCAGGGATTACAAGCAAAAGGAAGTTTCCGCACTGCCTCGTCATTGGTTAAAATCTGACACACCTTTGTCCCGCTTAAATACGAACCGAGATTCTCCCTTCTTCCACATTCCAGACTTCGCCGGCTCAAGAGGAGATGGTGAAGCTCTTCTGTGCGATCGTTGGGAAGGCGGGCAGCGTGTTTGAGGTGGATATCGACGATGGCGCGTCGGTTGCTGCGTTGAAGAAGGCGATCAAGGAGGAGAATGAAGACATCCAGTGTCCTGCCGTGAGCTGCAGCTCTTCCTGGCGAAGCAGCCCGTCAAAGATGAGGGCGGCAAAGAGGTCGTCCCTGTTTACCGCCCTTCTGCGGAGGAAATGAAGGAGGAAAGTCTCAAGTGGCTCCCAGACGAACATCGGGCTGCTCTGAAGCTGGTGAAAGGAGAATCCGATGACTACATCAATGCGCTGACGGCCGGAGAACCGATTCTGGGCTCAAAGACCTTAACAACGTGGTTCTACACGAAGAACAACATGGAGCTTCCATCCATTGAGCAAGTTCACGTGCTGGTGGTGGTTCCGGATCAGCAGTCGGTTTCTGCTGTGGCGGCCGTTTCGATCAAGAAGAGAAAGCTTGCTGAAATTAGCGACTTGATTACACCATCTTCTTTCGCAAAATGTAAGGAGTGGCAGTTGGGTGAAATGGTTGAAGAAACTCAATGGCCAGATTGAGTGTCATCGCGTTGAACGTTCTGACGACGAAACGCCGATTCCGGTTGTGCTCCTAAACAAAACGTTTGCAAGATTTGAGGAAAACTGCAAGGTGATCAAGTTTAGTCAGAACGACTGTGAATTTGTGAGCAAGTTGTGCCATGGCTTGTCCACTCCATACGACAGCGAAGCAACATTTGCAGAGAAAGCGCGGCAATTGCTAACAGCATACCTGCTCGGTGACAATCCAGTATCGACGATCACCCCGGCAACTGTTAATGGCTCAGTGTCAGATGGCTCCTATCGTTTTGGAGAGACACTGCTACTTAATTTGGAATGTAAACTCCAAAAAGGAGACGGTGGTGGAGATCCGACAATGCAGAACGTTGCATACTACATTAAGAACTTGCCATTCGTGATCGACCGTCAATTTCCATGTTTCTTGGTGGATATCTGCGGACCGTTCATGAGTGTGTTTGGAATTGTAAACACGAGCGACGAAGATGCGATTTGCGAGCCTCTAGTCATGAGCTTCCCGCTACTTTTTCGACAACGAGTGGTTGATGGTATCGTTGGCACGTATGTGCGCATCCTTGAAGGCTGCTGTCCAGGAGCTGACGAATTTGTGCTACGAGCTCAGTGCTAGTCGTCAAAACCGTGCGTTTGGTCTGCATTCAACTACTCTCGATCGACTAAGATTCCCATATAAAGATTCTGTCGAACGCAACGGCGCGGACATCTCATTTCAGTATTTGGAAGTGGTGCAGCGGTTTGTTTTCAAGGGGCATCACGCTGGAAATAACGTTATCATCAAGTTCGCCAAGCGGTACGGGAGGGAAGTCCATGATTATTGTTCAAGCGCTGGATTTGCTCCCAAACTGCTGTTCTGCGAATTTTTACCTAATGGTTGGGTATTCGTCGTTATGGAGCAACTTCCATTGTGTCCCCTTCGTCAGGCCAATGGCATGATAGTTCGTGATCAACTGCTGAAGATCGAAAGCACTCTAAAAGATGGA